>VXCM01000793.1:0-45810 GCA_014773175.1 Lucifuga dentata
CCATGCATATTTATACATATAATGTCCTGGGGACGGAAATGGAACCCATTTGGTGGAATGGCTCAGATGCTTTCAAGAGCAGGGTCCAAAAAAAGTAAAAATGGGCTCTTCAGTACAGCCAAAGACAGCATAAATCTGTCACAAGTGTTATTAAAACTGTAATTTGAGATTGTATATCATTGTATATTTTAGCTGTTAGGATATCATAACAATAGCTTAAATTTCATCTTTTCATTATAGTAAAGTGATAAAACTTGAATATGATGTGTGAAATGAACAATGAAGGCTCTTACTTTACCTGTTGGCTCATCATATCAAATCAACTTTTTCCCCCCCTCAATTTTTTTTTCTTTGAAATCATCTGAAAATCATCTATCACTGATTGTTATCTCCAAAACATTTTTTTCATTACAAATACTGAGATACTCTACAAAAGTGTTTTTCTTTTCAATTTTGTCATTAGTCTCCTGTCCTACTAGCCCAACAAACCTAAATTTTCATCCCTTTAAAAGACTCTTGTCATCTTAACTTGCATCAGATTAATGCTGCGTATATGACACACCATAAATGTGACGCCAACCAATTTAATCCCACAAGAAGAGGATGAATTTACTGTACCGCCAAACAATAGTTACATAGAGCTTCATTGTGTTTACCTTCTGCCCCATCCCAGACTGTATTGTAACCTTATATTATACCTCATAGGGTGAGGCTGCTTGTGGAGAGGGTTTATCTTTTTCCCAGACGTTATTAAATGTCATGTCCCAACCTGCTATCCATTGCATGAGAAATTCCTCACTCAGTAACTGTTGAGGCTTCGCCATTTCTCAAATTCCATTTAACGGAAGCGCTGCAGACTGCTCTTAAAGCCATTTGTTCTCTTTATATCATTTTCTTTTTTAGACTATTGTAGTTTATGTTGTCCATGGCAGCTCCTTGGCTCTATTGCATTCATCCCTTGTTTCAAACCACACCCTTCCTATGGGACTTAAAAATGCCCAACGTGTTTTCATTGGTGTAAATGTGACCTTTAGGCCACTAATCTTTTATTTGAATGGTGTTTGTGAGAGAAGAGGGACCCATAAATACAGATAATTACATACTGCCGAGTCATCTCAGCACAAGTGACCAAGAGGGATGAATCATTGTGTGTGTGTGTGTGTACTCAGGGGAGTAGCAGATTAAATTGGACATCATGGGTGTTTTCTTTGTCAACATGCTACAAGATATGAATTATATTCTCTAGTCATGCAAAGTTTAACCTGCTGGGACATCCAAATGCAATACCTTAATAGGAGCAAACACACTAATAGTGTTTGCTCAACACTTCAGACCCACCAGTGTATATTTATCTTTATATTTATATTTATATAAATATTTATATTTATATTTATATTTATCTTGGTAGGTTGGAGTTTAGCGATGATGATTGCAGACTTGGAGGAACCTTTGAAGGAACTCTCTGCATNTTGGTAGGTTGGAGTTTAGCGATGATGATTGCAGACTTGGAGGAACCTTTGAAGGAACTCTCTGCATATTTGCATTTGCTGCAGTTTGTCTTTGATATGTTTACACATCACAGGATATGATTGGACTCTCAAAACTCCCCTATACACTTTCCATGCATTATAAAACACATGGTGTGATCTCACACTGGATCTCAATTCCAGTTTGTGTTATAAACCCTTTCCACTACCTTTCTACCGTTTTTTTTTTTTTTTTTTTNTTTTTTTTTTTTTTTTTTCCCCCCATTGTTGAATTAAATTTACAAACATGATTCTTAGTCTATCAGAGGCTAGATTGGGCATTTCATGTTTCTTTTCAGTTACTTCTGTTGCTTCCACATAATTAAACTGTGATAAGTCATTCTTAACACTTGTAACTAGAAACAAACTATTTTTAGTCATTTGGCGGTAATAACGCCCTCAGGTGGAGGTAAGTCCTCCCAGAGTTACTGGAGGAGGATGCCATTATTATATTTAATTACAGTAATGCTGTAATCATCATGTAAATCTTCGTATTGATTTCTAGCTCATGATACACCCAGCAAATAGATGGACGGGTTTTCCCAACTAGAGTTTCCATTAGTTCCAGTCTTCTGTCTCCTAATAGAAACAAATGTCTGAAATCTGTAGTTTCAGGGAATGACCTGTAGGGAGCAGTAGAGGCCTGAGATTGGTTTATTAGCAAAGTGACACACCTGAAAATTCCAAACTGTCCCATTCTTGGTAAGAGTGGAGAATCCTGAACCATTTTGTTCCAAATGAAGAACTATTTCTGTACTAAAAGTGGGATGAATAATTTTAGTTTTAGAATGATATCCTCAAAGATATGTTACTGAAACTTTAATCAGTTTAATAGAACAGGTGCTTCCAAACTGCAGTAGTTATACTTAACACTGTAAATCTTTATTTTTTATTTAATATGTCATATTTGGAGAAAGTTCAGAGAACCTGGGCTGCATAATTTCCTCATGAGACATGACAGCTTATGTTCAAGGTGTGTGTGTGTTCTCATGCACTGGTGTGAAAAATGGAAGGGAAAATTGCGTAACGGAATATGAAGCACTGGAATTTCTTAAGTAAAAGTAGCACCACAATGGGGAGAAAATACTCATAAGTTCTGTATTTATATCCTGTATTTTTTTTTTTTAATTAAAATTAAACAAATATCAACACTAACATGTATTAAGCAAAGTCAATGTACTCATGGGTAGTTTCATTTAAGGGTGAAAACCTCATGTTTCCTGTTTGGGGCACTTTCAGATCAGATGGAAAAGAGGAAAGGAAAGAAATAAAGAAAAAGAGGAAGGAAGGAAAACATATACATTGAGAAATGTGAGTCTGTAAACTAACTAATAAGAATAACCATAACCAAATAAGTAACTACAATAAGAATAACCAACAAATGCAGAGAACTAAAAAGTACAATATTTTCTCTGAAATGTAGTTACACCAAAAGCAGAAAGTCTCCAAAATGGAAATACTCCAAAGTACCAATTACCTCAACTGTATTTGCATATAGTACTTAAGAAACTTTACTTGTAGTGCTTGCGTCTCTGTGTTTTTCCAGATAATTGATGCTATATATTATCTCCAGTTACAGAAGCATTTTCTAGTTGTCAAACCACATTGTGCCTCAACACAGACGGAAATTTCTGTTAAAAATACAATAGACAATGCACATCTGAATCCTTCTGGTGTAGTAACCGACCTGCTTCATACCTTTAGTAATCCTTCAGACAGGTAGAACTACTTCAGGTATGCCAGCTCTTTGTGTCAGTGTCTTATGATAACCACGTATCTCCAAAATTTTAGTTTTAAAGTAACACAGACACTTTTAAGCACCATAAAAACACTAAAAGTCATAGTAGGATTGTTCTAATTGGACATGCAGCAGTTAAAATGTCACAAAATGCCATAAATTAGAGCGTCTCAGACTTTTTCAACCAAGTACCACCTCTGAGCAAACCAAAACATCCAACTTCCACCTCACCAACAAGTCAACACTGAGAAAAATAACAGAAACATGTGATTTACACAGTGCACACAGGACAAAGTTGAGCTATAATAACAGAATTTCCATAGATTTCATCTAATGTACTGACAGGGGATGCTCCAAGAAACATTGGTGGTACTCTTACAACAGTTTGAGAACCACTGCTTTAAAACTTAAGAACATTTTACTATATTTTAGGCTCGCAAAACCATTTGTCATTAAGCTTAAAAGAAGATTTTTGAATTTCTTGGCTAACAGTGGACATTTTAGAGAGATTTGATATTGTCAAATGTGAATAATTGGTCTAATATACAAACTCTGAAAATGTCCTTTGCTGTTTTATCATGAGAATTCCTGTGTCTTTTATTCCTGCATCTTTTGCCTGATACACTTGTGAAACCGTTGTTGGCTGCAGCAATCAGGAGAGATGAAGACATAACTAATTATGCATTGAGACATTTCTGCAACAGTGAACAAACAGGCTGCAATAGTTGAACGCCATTACCCTCCCAGTCTCATAAACCACTAGTTCATCTCGTGTCTCGCTTCCCTATGCAACCATGCCACATTTTAGTGTGCTTAAGTAATATGTGGCAGTTTGCGTAATTTGTGTGTATGTGTGTGTTAGAAACTTATGCATGGTAGTGACTCACAAGCAACAAGGAGGATCAGGTTGTACTGGATGTCAGGATTAAACAAAGGTGTTTTCACCAAAATGTAGCACTATTATACTTCACCGTTCCGGTTATTAAAGGTGTTCACTGGAAATGAGTGAGGTGTTTGTACATGTAATCTCAGCTGTTTCTGTCAAGTAGACAAACTCTTCTGCAGGGAGATTTGCAGAATAATAGTCACTGGAAATCCACCATATTTACAATTTTCTTTCCGTTTACTATAATCCTGTGAGAAATGTTAGCCACAGGAATCAAGCATCGTGTGGGTATGTGTAAAGGTGGAGGTGTCTTAATTCTCAGAATGGTGGATTAATTGTATGTTTGTGTTGAAACATTCTGAAGTTGAACCAAGGTTCATGGTGTAAAAAGGGGTTAAAAAGAGTTGATTCTTGTAGCATTGTGAATAAATTTGGACGGTAAATCTTCAGTCATTTGATAATTTGTTGAAAGTACAGTATTTTTTATTTTTTAGGAAGACTACTGCTCTTTGTCCTCCTTTTCAGTAATCTATATACTGTCAATTTTGCTGTTATTGTCCTGATATTGATAATGCATAAAGTTGTTTTGAAGGCCTATAATGGGTGTGGTATTCCTTTCATGCAGGGATTTTGAAGAGTATAACTAAATATTATAAATAAAGAGTATTTAGAATGCATGAAGTAATGTTTCTGCCTCTTTAACTGTAGTGGTGTATTTATATTCGAATTTTAAGGTTAATAAAATTAAGAAGATTATTATTTTTTTTTTAAGTAGGCCAGTTTGTGGATGAACAACAGTCTAAGTAAAAATCCATTGAAGCCAGTTGATTAGAGATTAATATTCCTATCAGCGATTTTTCAAAATGCAATGAGCTGAATTCTCTGATTTTGGGTTTTTATTGTGTCCCTGTGGAGTAAAAGCTCAGTTAGTTCGGGCTTTAATTCCCTCTGAGAGCTATGATGCTTTAGTGTCATTGCAAAGTGAACTACATGACGTATATAGAGGGACTTTTTCAGGCGTTACCATCACTTTTAAATGACGTGATGGTTTTTTTTTTTTTTTTTTTTTTTTTTTTTTCTTCATGACATGCAGCAGTATGGATTTGAAGGACTGGTTTTGAACAACAGTGTTAAAAGAGGCATATAGATCATGTGTAGGAGTCTGACACCTGGCCGTTTCCCCAAAGATATTAGTTGTCAATTTTTGTAACAGGCTGTTTGCTTTGATGGATCAAAAAAAATGTTTTGTTCTCTGAGAAGAATCAGAAATGGAATCAGAAATAGAATTAAAATAGCTCCTGATGTAAAAGTTTGATCTCTTTGATTTAATTATAAAAAGACAGTATGATTGAAACCCTTTAAATTAACAGATTGTGATAACATCAAGATGACTGCAGAATCGGTTTATTGCTCTGATTCATTGAGAGATGGATTATTTTTGACTCTTCCTGCTCGTCATTTCGGTCTGTCAGTAATTCCGAGCATGAACAGAAAAGAAGAAGTCTTCCGGTCATGACACTTAAAAAGTGTGTTGTTAAAATTCCTCCATACAAACGGTTCTGCAGAAAAGCTCTTTAGCAATGCTTCTCATTTACATTTTGCCCATATTTATTCTTATACTTTCTGCTTGAAATCAGATTAAAATTCAGAATAAAATCCAAAAAATGGCAGTTTTCAGATTTATAGTCTTATGCTTTAGTTGTGGCTTTATTTTCTACCAATCGATAAATGTTGATCTGTACCATAAACATTTTTGGCCCAATAAATTTGTCAACTTTAATTAGCACAGCTGAGGCAAAGAAACGGTATACTGAGGTGAGATGGTTTTAGTTGAATAATAAACTTTATTATCAAACTTAATAGCTAAGTCTTGAACAGTAGACTTGGGTGGAAATTGAATTCAATACTAAAAATGCAAATAAGGATCAAAAATACACAAAAAAAAGGCCCGTGAAACATTTTTGTACTGCAGTTTCCTTTGCATATACCAACATATGTGCTATAAATCCGTTAATGACATTTGTAATTTGTGAATATGAGCAGTTTTATTCCATCTCCTCCTATTGATCAGATTTCTCTCACATTGCGTTAAATCTGCTCATGTTGCATGTGATCATTAAACCTGCTTTCTTCATGACAGCTGATTCTCGCTCACTTAAAAGGCGGACCACTGCATCTTCCTTTCTTGTGTGACTGAGCTAATTAGTCTGAAATGTGGATCCGCTTGTTTTTGCAGCAAACTGCCGTCACCATACCCACACGTTGTGAAACACACTCTCATCATGCATGAGTTGAATGATGATTTGGGCTGATGATGATTCCTGCACAAAATGGTTTATGTTCTGCAGTATTTGCCCTGCATATGGAAAACACTCACAGCTCATAATGAACCTGCAAAAATCAGAACTGGACTTGTGTAAGCACAGGACATAGCCAAAGACGTTCATTAGAAATGGTTGACATTTAAGTCCAATATGGCAGATATGAAGCTTACTGAAGGATGTTTGTTAGCCTGTTTTAGACTGCTGGATTCTAGCGTAATTGCTGTCATCATGCTCTGCTTCCTGTTTTTCTACTTTTTTTTTTTTTTTTTTTTGCCATGTCTTCATTTTTCTAATTCCATATTTTCATCTCTCTCCCCATGTTGCTGCTCTCAGCTCAAGCTCTGCAGTGCTACGAATGTAAAATTGGTTTTTGGAACTTGTGTTATACCACAAAAACCACTTGTGACACTGGAGAACACTGCTTCAGTGGTGTTGGAAAAGCAGGTAAAAAAAACCCCCAAAAAACTATCAGCTGTTAGAAATCATTCTAGTTAACAGATTTACATCTTACTGTAACATTCAGAAATCTCATGCAGTAAATAAGAATCAAATCAATAAAACCTCACGTAAAGTCACATTTGTGCATTTATCCCTGATTCAGTTTAAAAAGTATTAGATTTTGCTATTTAAAGATGTAAAGTAGCATACCTGTGATTTTGCATGTTTGAGCTCAATAAATACTACCCACATACAAGTTACATTACTGTCAACCATTTCCCCCTTTTGTCAAATCTCCATATCTTTCAGGTGACACTCACTTTAAAATTCCATGTGCTGCTAATTTTAATTTCTTGGTAAAAGCAGTTAGACATACATTTTCTTCTGTGCAGCTCCATGTTGGACTGGTTAAATAAAGGTTACTTCCACAAATGCAATGATGGATTACTTATTTCAAATTCACGTTTAAAGTTTCTACAAGTTGATTTTTTTTTTTTTTTTTTNTTTTTTTTTTTTTTTTTATAAATAGCCTGTTGGAATGAACTGACACCAATGGCAGCTTGGAACTGAAAAACAATTTCAAAATTTACTGCACCAGTAGTATATTTTAGAATTGGTTGGCAATAATGTAAGGTGCATGCAGATAGAATTTATTGGGCTCAAATATGCAAAATTATCCGTGTGGTCCTTTTAAACTTAAACATTCTGTAATTATACTTTTTGTGCCAAAACTGATGGTTTATGCATAGAAGTTTAATGTGTTCAGGGTTAAATTTCAGCATGCATGTATATGATTCATCTCCATACACATGCACTTCTGGTATCAATCAAGTTGTAATGTGTGGTTGTGTGTTTGCTGAACTTTCTCCACAGCCGGCTTCATGGACATCAAGACGAAGGGCTGTCTAAATATGGCACAGTGCAACAAGACCGAAGACGTGAATTTCCCCGCCTCCGAGAACTCCACCAAATTGTACTCCATGACCAAAACCTGCTGCGACACCGACCTGTGCAACGCCGCTCCCGGTCTGCCCACGACCCCCGGGCTGACCCTGGCCCTCGCCTCCGTCACTGCCGTGTTTTTGGCCCTGGTCTGACAGAAGATGCTCCTTTACACACAAAACACACATCTACAAACACGTCAACGCTACAAAGATTAAATTAAATTCTCTCCTCCAACATGAGCTGCATGGTTTCTTACCCACAGAGCATGTTGTTGTTTTTCACATGGGTCTCGTGTTTACTGTTGTCACTCAGACACAATTTTTGTTCTACACACCCTGCAAGGTTTTTATATTGTTAATTAAAACTGAATTCCTTATTCATTCTCAGTTATCATTTATATATTTTTAGATTGATGAGTTGCCTCTGCCTTAAATGCTCATTTCAGATACATGGAATGGTGTACTTAAATTCCTTTTGTGTGTGTAAAGCTGACATGATTAGGTCTGTACTTCATGTGCCATTAAGAGCAAATAGCCACAACTGAATAAGAAGTAAAAGTTTGTTGTACACAGCCGCGGGTGTCACATCTGAGTCGTGGTTTTGACGTTTCACTGTATGACTAAATTGTCTGGAAGATAATGCCAACAGAGCTTAATTTACTGCATCTGACCCACTGTATTCATTTCTACATGCCACGTAAGCTAGTTGGAGTGCAATATTTGGGGACCAGTTTTTAGATTTTAAAGCTTTGTGAGCATTTCCATTAAAAAACAAAAAAAATTCAAAACTTAATTTTGCCAATTTATATTCACTTTATTTAAAATAAGGTTTGGCTCAAACAATGTAAGTCAACTATTTGCTGTAATGTCTGAAAACATTTGATTCCATTACCAATATATTAAGGTGGTTAAAGGTAATTTATCTTGCTAGGATTGAATATATACATGGGGTGAAAATGTTATTAAATCAATTATCTTTGCATATCCTGGAATCTGTTTGAGTTTGCAACAACAATTTGTTATGAATCTTCTAAAACCTTTTGGACCTATTTGATATCGGCCTGGATTTAAGCAAGAATCACAAATCTTTAAGCTGAATGACCAATTAGGTAAAAGATTTTAGCTTTATTTTTAAAAATAGTACATATGTAGGTCTGGTTGAATGCTATGCAAAACTATTAAGTGTAGAATTTGAAGATTAAATAAATGTAAATCAAAACGATGGTAAATGGTTCCTCTTTACTTGCTCATGTCTGCGCAGGACTGACTTCAGGTTTCTGTACCCACGCAAATCTTTTCAAGAATTTTCTTTCCTCTCTTGGCAAGGAAGATTTTTTTTTTTTTTTTTAANATTTTTTTTTTTTTTTTTAAATCTGTGAGCAAACTGCAGGCCTGCAGTTTTAAGCCTCAGCTGATTTGTGAGTATCTGTGTGTTTTACTCTTTTTCCTTGAGGTTTTCACTCTCCAGTCCACATCACAAGTGCGGGAGACCTTGAAATCTCAAACCTGAATGGTTTGTTTTATTGAATGGCACCTATTGTGACATCAGCAGTGAATGTAGCCTTGCCTTTATTTTTAGAGGCCACATTGTTTCATGTTGTTCCAACACATTGTTCTCACGCGAACTTTGGTTTTTCCATTGAACAAACTGCTGTTGAAGATTTCCTGACTCAACTTTTTGTTTTTTCATCTTTTAACTTCAGTAAAAAGGATTACAGACTTATGAGGCAATGCCTCTTATGGCTTATGAAAACCTTTTTCAGCTTTCACAGTGATGTTTCTCACTGCTAATGTCTGGTCTAACAGACTGAGTTACCAGTTCATAATTTAATGCAATGTAATAATTTAATGCAATGTAATACAACAGTGAAATAATTCACCTTAATGAGTCTTAATAAGTTTTTGTTGACAGTGTGTCACAGAAATGTGTGTGTATTGTAATTTTGTGGGTGTAGGTGTGGTGTTGTACTGAACTGCACTATGTTGACTTTGTATTGGTTTTCTAATGTTGCATACATAAGAGGGACAAAATTGTTAAAATGCAGTACAATCAGAGAAAGACTTTATTATTAAGCAAGGCAGGCAACTGCCAATAACTACACATTAAATGTAATATTTAGATTAAATAAATGTAAAATCATATTTTCTCCAAACTTTTACCAATGTCAATGATAAAAATGCACCCCCAAAAGCCTTGCTATGATGTAAACTTATCTTGTGTTAAATGGTATCAAAAAGAATCCTTTCTTTACCTTCAGATGACAGGCTTCAGTATCAATATTATTTCCAAATAGGAAAAGGATCAGGAAAAGGCCTCTGATCTGCATTTGCCAATGGACCAAATCACTAAGTCCACATGTCTAATACACCACCGCTAACTCCAAAAAGAAAGAGGTGAAACAACACGCCTCTGATATAGAATCAACAAAAACTGAACTTTATAAGCTTCACAAAGATCATTTTTATTACAGGGATGTTGATGTGTCGGTAGCTAGATGGCACAGAAGACACGCCTTTGTCTTCACATCTCATGCTGTCATGCCTTTGTTATGTGCATCTTACTAACCCTAACCTGCTGTATCACTGACTCTTCCCTTAACCTGAAGAATGACTCAAGATGAAAAGAACTCTGTCTCCTCCTTTATGCACCTCTGCAGTTTCTGCTCCTATATAAACTCCACTCACCTAGCAGACTCACCACTTTTCTCTACTCAACATCTCTTCACTTAGGCGATTAAACGCTTTTATTCCAAGAATTTTTTGCTGTGACCAGACCAAGAACCCACCTGACACACCAAGATGGGCAGGATTGTACTTGGAATCATTGCAGTGGCTGCGTCTTTGATGCTGGGTAAGGCCAAAAGATTAATGAGCCCAAATTTAATATTGGATGATTAAAACAAGATATGATGGGGAAAATAAAATCAGTTATGGTTGAGATTAATCTGATGAAGATATTTTTAATTTGTACAAAAAAAAAAAAAAAAAAANAAAAAAAAAAAAAAAAAATGCGTTTCTCATTCTGAAAGGTCAATAATAACTGATGGAAATAAATTACAAGGCTTGTTTTGAATGCAGTGCCACTGGCTCATTAATCCTCTCCATCATCGTTTAGCAACAAGAACAACTGCCACATGGTGAATCAAAGTTTTTAATATAAATCTTTCAGATTCAGAATTATTTGATGATACCAGTTACCACGGTTACCACAGCTCTCAGGTGTGGTGTGAATTTGACTTCTGCTCTATTGTGTCTTAGCATCCTGTTTTATGGTTGTCTTTGGTGTTTTATTGTGTTTTATTTCTCTACTGGTTTGATTTATTTATATTTGTGTTTTATAATTGTACAGCACTTTGGTCAACCTTGTTGTTTTTAAATGTGCTTATAAATAAATTGACTTGACTTGAATATACAGTACAAATTACAGTAAATTAAAGATCAAGTCAGACCTTGTTTTTTAAGAAATGTATTCTTTGGCTATTGTATCTGCAACCTAATCTGAACATGTTTGTGGTTCTTTAAAAGGCCTCTAAAGGAAAACTGCAATCCTTTGACTCTTTTTCAGCTCTCCAAATTTTTGTGAGTTGAATGAGTCAAAATCGTGTTTGCATCCCCATTTAGCAGTAGTTGTTCCACTGATCACCATCCTTTCACACTGGATGCTTTTTCACAGCAATGCAGACTTAAAAGCCACATTCCTTGAATTGGTGCGACATGTTTTTTTTTTTGTTTGTTTTTTTTTTAAATATTTATTTAGTGTGATTTTACCTTACTTGGGTGTGGTGTGGTCACAACAAGGAACAGTTGCTTCCGCATGAGGCATGGTCAGCCACAAACTAAACAACAATTATGTTTGCCAAAGAATGCAGAGAATGCTGAATATTTAGAAAGACTGGAAGAACATGATCACTGCTCTCACAGGCAATCCATATCTGTTTTATTCTAAAGCTAAATTAACAGCAACTCTAAGCAATTGATGCCATAAAGATAAAGAAAATAAAAAATAAAGCAAAAAAAAGAAAAAACTTGAGTTCACCTGTTTTGGAAATATTGATTTGTGAAGATCATGGAGATTTCTGATTGAAATCATTACAATCTAAACTTTGTGTGTTTCAGTGGAGTCCCTGACATGCAACAGCTGCACCTTCAGTTTGGTTGGTTTTTGTTTAAACCAAGGAGAAGTGAACTGTATGACCAACACCAGTGTCTGCTATACCGGCCGAGTAGGTAAGTCAAGTGCACTCCAAAATCACTTAGCCACAAAGGCCTTAATTCAAACATATGCATGTGCGCGCATACGCACACACACACACACACACACACACACACACACACACACACACACAGACACACACAGACACTTGCCCACACATACAATGTCCTGGGTTCACTTTACCCTTGAGTAAAAGTAAACAGGTATTAGCAGTAAAATGTTCTCAGAGTGAATGTTCTCAGTGTGAAGAAGAGTTTTGGGGGGTTTTATCCTTTAAGATAAATGAAAGAANGAGTGAATGTTCTCAGTGTGAAGAAGAGTTTTGGGGGGTTTTATCCTTTAAGATAAATGAAAGAAAGAAAGAAAGAAAGAAAGAAAGAAAGAAAGGCAATATCAGCAATATTTTAAGGTATCATCTGATGTTGAATGTAATCTGACTTTTGAAAGTAACTAACATCAAGTAAATTAACCACACCTTCAAACTGTGTTAAAAATTTGTGCTTTGTTACTTTCAACCTGTGTGATCCTTCTCCTCCTCCGTGTGATCCTGATACAATCCTTTCTTTCAGCTTTCACTACGTTAACATCCTTTGTGGGCTTCAATAACCAGGGATGCAGGTTGCCCGCTGGCTGTAACGTCACCACCAATGGCACTCTGCTAGGTGCCCCCTACCAGACTAGAATCGAATGCTGCTCAACAGACAGATGCAACGCTGTCCAGATCAGCGGCGCTCCCTCTACCAAGATAACCCTCACTGCTGCCATTGGTACAACCATCCTGGCTTCAGTGTTGGGAAGTTTGTTGTAATACCTATCCCTAACCTATCCTAGTTCAACATCACTTTAAAAAACAGCAACAACAGGAGAGATGTGCCATATCTGCCAGCTGCTCATGAAATCAGTTTGAGTTTTAGTTTTCTTTGAACCTGTGATATTTGTTTCTGATTGGCTAGCGTTTGAAATCAGTGTGCAAGGTGAAACTAGGGAATTATAGCAACAGTAGTTACAAGCTTTTATTGGTGCATCAGGACTAATCATGTTGAATGTTCACACACATCACTGGTTTCATATGATTTTTTTCTTTCTACATATCATACAGGTACTTTATTATAACAAATGCATCAAGTCTACAAAAACCCTTTGGATCATTTGCATGCTTAGTTTGGGATTACTAAACTAAGCATCTGGATAATTGTCATATCAGAGTTACATTTCCTGATGAGGAGTGATATAAACCACAATCTGCACTCTGTGTTTTTACTGAGATGGACATTGATCAATGGAGTGTTTAATAGAAACACTGAGTTCATAAACCTTCCATTCAGTTTTTTTTCTCCTTGATTCACTTTATTTAAATAAGATTTTATTTATCCTTTTTACTACTGTGTCTGTGACAAAATGTATAAATAAAGGAAATTCTCAAAAAAACCAAAGAAAAAAGAAAAACATTTGTGGTTCAGAGTGGTTTATTAAGCTATTTCTATTTCTATTTCTATTCTATTCTATTCTATTCTATTCTATTCTATTCTATTCTNTATTAAGCTATTTCTATTTCTATTTCTATTCTATTCTATTCTATTCTATTCTATTCTATTCTATTCTATTCTATTCTCAACAATATAACCACTTTTTAAAATACAGAGTTAATACCATACTTTACAGAATAAAAAAACAAACAAGACTAAAACATAAAGAAATTACAATATGCCATTTAAAAACAAAGAATGAATGAATGCAGAAATACAAACATGATTTAAAATGACGAATGTAAGAGAAAATTAAATTATTCAAAAGTGAAAGAAGAATGCCAAAGTCAATTCTAGATAGGATGCATAAGATACTGGTTGCCAGTGCACAGATGTATGAACTGATCTGATTTAATGTGGTCTGGTAAAAGTTCATAACAGCATTTTGAACATGTAGTGCTCCTGGATAGACAGTGTCTTTTCGCTATTTAATTGTAGGAATTCTAAGACATTCAGTCATAGACATGTGAGCATCAGGTACAATAGGTATTTATAATGGTGTATTTCTGCATATCATCTGAATATTGTTTTTCTATAGAGAATTAAAAAAACAAAAAAAAAAACAAAAAAAACAAAAAAACAATGGTTCCAGAATTAGGCCTTGAGGAACCTCACACAATAAGACATACAGCACTGGCCAAAAGTATTGCATCCCTTGTATTTTTGCATAAACTTTACCAAAGTACCACTCCAAACACAACAAAATTCATGTACTGTATTGGTGTTTTACAAGTAGTTGAGTATTTGTTCAGAATATTTGATATTCTTTAGACTTAAATTTGGATTTCAGAGTACATAATATGACTACAATATTTCTACAAGTCAGTGAAAACACGTGAAAACAATTTGCTCTGACCCTACCTCAAAGAAGATGTTTTAACTTACTGTTTGATCTAATAATATTGATATTGTTCTTCAAATCTTAACAATATATCAAAAGTGTCTTCCTGCTTAACACTAATAAAAACTATTGGCTTTTTTCAGTTATACTTACTCTAACACACTAAAAAAAAATTGTTGTGTTTGGGGTGGTATTTTAACTCAGAAAAAAAAGTTTACACAAAAATACAGGAAGATGCAATACATTTGGCCAGCACTGTGGTGCTTAGGGACATGGGTGCAAGGTGCAACATGATAATCATATCCACTCCGATAAAAGCTGAACCACTGTAGAACTGACGCAGAAAAGTCAACCCAGCTTTTAGTCAATCAAGTAAGATGTCATAATCAGTTGTATTAATACTTCAGCATCTGTGAAATTGAGAAAAACCAAGACAGACACTTTGTCTCCATTCACTCTGAGCTCATTTAAGAACTTATTAAGTGCTGTTTCAGTGCAATGATGAGGCTGAAATCCATCCAGAAGACATGAAGACAATTTGTGGTTAAATAGTTAAATAGCTGGATGTACTGTACTTTCTCAATTATTTTCCCAAAAAATTTAGAATACAGCACAATGGGGTCTAAGTTGCTTTCGTTCTATAGAGGCTTTCTGATAGATTCTAATATTATGGGGTCAGATATAGTAATAATGAGTGATCGACTACATTGCAGGGCATGTGCTGATAAAAAAAACTGAAAACTCTCTTGAAGAAGTGAGTGGTTATAAGTTCACATACATACTGTAGGTCGAGGAATTGATATAAGGATGATACTACACTATTTTTATTGAAGAATTCAGCAAAATAGTTATATTTTTGAGTGGTGAATAGGTCACCTGACAAATGTTTAATTTGTCTATCAAACATCTACAAAGTCACCAAGAATGTGTGTAATACAGGAATGCGTCACCCTTAACAATCATCTTCTTATCGCAGACCTATTGTTGACTTGTATTTGCAAAGTATTACTGATCTAACTCCTGGTATATAAAGAGTTGCTGTTTGTAAGCACTTCATCACAGAGCTGCTGGAACAGAAAAGTTTTGGAAAAGTTCATCATCACTTATACTGTTGCAGTTAAGGACCAACACTCCTCTGTGAACGACCCCATACATCTAAGGAAACCATAATGGATAAATTTCTGTGGGCCTGTGCAGCATTGTTGACTTTGTGTATCACAGGTAAGAGGTTTTAATGTCTTTTAGATGGAAAATTGGACTTTAACTGTGCACCAGCCTGATATCCAACTGCTAAATGTATTTTGGAGGTTCTTAAGTTATTGCCTACAATTTCTATTCAAGCAAATGGTAACCGGCTTAGCTTGGTCTTTCGTTTTCAAGCAATTAATGTTTCAGTTTGTTTGGCTGACTTGATTATATCTTTATTGTGTTTTAGATTTGTTTTACATTTAAAAGGAAGTGACAACCATCCACAAAATGCTCTCACATACTGAAGTCATGTTGAGGTGGTTGATGGTGTTTTCACATTAAGTGCAATACTTCAATTCAGTTGTTTTGTAAAGTGCTACAAGTAATTCCATGTAATGCTTGTAAGTCCAAATCTAAATTTCATGTGCAATTTAAGCATAGGCAGCAGTAGTAACCAAATCTATAATTTGGTTTTGAACTTGATTTTTTTGTGGCCTATTCCTACCTGAAAAGGTTGTGGCAGCAGCCTGCTTCAAAGTCATATTGTACATCTTGCATTGCATTGTGCGTTATGTTCACCTTGGGAGCTTAAGGAACAAACTTTCAATATTTACTTTGTGATTACAGTAAGTGTTTGATAAAGGTGGAAAAGGAATTGAAGTTTGATTTTTTTTTTTTTTTTTAGGGCAGTAATTTAAATTTCTCCTAAACAGAGGATTGACATTTTGTGATCATATCTCCTCTCCTCTCCTCTCCTCTCCTCCCCTCTTACAGTTGAGTCTCTGAGATGTAATACCTGTGATGTGGAGATCCTTGGTCTCTGCCTCAGCAAGGATGTTGAAAACTGCACCAAAACTCAAACAGATTGCTTCTCTGCAGTTGCCAGTAAGCTTAATATTATTATTTTAGTAGAATGATGTCATCATCATACTGTTAAACTGATGATCACAATAGTTTTCCACTGGGATTAAAATGTGTGCAGTAACACAATAATAACTGCATTAGGACTTTATGAAGATCTTGACCTTTTTATGTAGATCATGTAAATTTCAGATGTAGATCAGATATAGTCATGTCAGCATGTCATGTAATTTAATGATACTTTAGGTCATGCTTCATCAGAAATATTGGTATTGAAGTAGGATTTCAGCTAAATCTGAAGTGACATTATTTACAGGAATTGTTTTTTCTGTTATGACTTCATCTTTGCTTAGTCAGCTCCAATGATACATTAATATTCATGTCAGTAATATCTCCCCTTTGCTTCCTGCAGCATTTAATAATGTAGCCATCCCCAGCATCCATGCCAGTGGCTGCACAGACTCCTGTAAAAATGGAACAGTCAAAGGAGCAGTCCTAACTGCCACCTACAATATCTCTACAACCTGCTGCAAGACTGACCGGTGTAACGGAGCCACGTCCATCCGACTCCCTCTGACTGTGGCTCTGGGTGCTGCTCTGGTGGCCTTAGGGAGCACCTGGGGCCCTTAAAGAAAAGGAGGGGCTTTTACACATTTTCCATTTCAAAAATACATCACATTTTACTTCTTAAATTTCTGAATATGTTTTGGATATGTTTTAAATGACAGCTTTGGTCTGTGCTCCTATGATGTATGCAGGGAGGGGCACTGGTTAGCTAATATGACTCAGCTTAGAGGCTTGACAGTGACAAACACCATGGCATGCAGACAACAATATGTACATTTACTGTGCATGCAGTGTCTAGTCGTGTGTAAAACAGGATTGAACCTCCATGTCTCACCATCAAATTAATTCTCTAAACTTGTTCCTACATGCATTGAACCACTGTGTGTATCTCAACGGTGTGCTGCTGTTATATAGTGAACACCCTCTGGATTAAAACAAGTTTTCACTCATGTGGAGTCTCTGATATTTATTCAAAATCCTTTAGCCTCACTTGAGATCAGATCAGTTCCAACTCAAAGGCTTCAAAGACATTCTGACAATGATTACAGCGCTACGTTGTTTCCATTTGCGTGGTTGTTTCCAAGCATTCTATGTGGATTTTACAAGTAGTTCAAGAAAATTTAGCAGCTATTTTTAGTTCTGTGACAACCTATAGTCACTAGTAGATGCAGCAAATAACACCGAGAATTGAAAATACATGATTTATACAAATTTATATGGTTACAACTTATGCGTTGTTTATGTGAAGACTTGCTTTCCACAACTTCAATTCCATTAAATTCCAAAACAAATCTTATTCTATTCTATTCTATTCTATTCTATGAAGGTTGATTGAGAAGTTCTGAGCCTCAGTAAGCGTTAAGATGTAACTCAGAGGTGTTCAGTTATATATTTTTCATCATAACCTCCTTCCAAATCAATACATTTTTGCAAACAATGCTAGAGGGATTTAGTCAAACTTTACTGGAAGACCTTTTCTTGGAATTTTACAAAAAATTCTACATAGCTGATATGAATTTATTATTTGACACCAGCTAAGCTGCTAGACTTTTTCATGTTTGGGAAGAGGTGAAAGGGGGAGTAGGGTTGATGCTGAACAAGATCAAAGCAGTTATGACCAGCATTCATAGAATGATACATGGAATGTTTAGACAACTCACTCTGCCTTGGGTAAGTTATGACCGCTTAGTTCAAATGAATACAATAAATGCAAAAATGGACTTCCAAAAAAATATTGCAATCCTTGCTCATTTCCTTATTGTCAGCCTCAAAACAATCTATCCTCTCTTTTATTTTATTCTGCTGTGTTCTGTTCTGTTTTCTTCTCTTCAAAGTCTGGTGTCATTATGGCTCAGCATCATGACAGTTAAGGATGTGTTCTCAGTAAACATATTGCTTTCATTCCTTTCATTTCCTCTATTTGTTTATGAATTACTGCATTATTGACTGAGCTTTATTCTTTGCTGCAAACGTAAAGTGGAAAAAATGATTTGAAAAGCATCATTATGAGAGTTCTCAATAAGTGACATTAACACAAAGGCTTTGCTATGCACAAATGATATGTATATATACACACACACTGGACACATGCCAGTATAATGGCATTAAAGCCGAGGCCCACAGTGGGAGAAAGCTTTTTGACTGTTGCTGTGGCATCATCTTATTCGTGCTGGTATTTTATCTAAAACGCACAGATCTGTAACAGCAAGATGAACAAATTTATGCGGGTCTGTGTGGCGCTGATGGCAATGTTTATTACAGGTAAGAGCTTCACACAGCACCAACTCAGAGTGCAGAGTGACAAATAGTATAATATTCTATGTTTTATTTTTGTTTTGGCTTTTTGAGAGAAGAGAAACATGATCTCGTTCAACATGATGGTTGATAAGCAGTAATCATCTCCTGCACTGATAATGCTCATATATCCATCATGACAAAATGAATGGCATTAAAATCTGTATGATGGAGATGAAACTTTGAATGATTTATGTATAAAACAATCTTGTTGCAGAGCTGATTGAAAAGAAGCCTAAAATATGATAACAAATTTGTTTTTTTTAATGCAAATTTTGTTTTATATGAAGACTTCTGTCTAATGTGATCTTTACAGGAGACATTACATTGAATATGTGATTTGTTCATATAATGTGTGATTAAATTGGTTATTGGACTGGATATTGTCAGTGTCACCACGTTTTTCTGATAAGTTTAAAAATGTAATCAAGCCATATAGACAATACATTAATTATCATGGTAATTAATTATACTATCTCAATAATCATGGGGGAAAAGGACATTCTAGTGGCCCACAGTATAATTTAAAGAGCACACAACTCCACCAAGGCTGAACAATGCTCGACCAAATTTATCTTGTTCTAATTGTATACTGGCCTAAAGATAAAGAAAAGAATTACCAAAACTATCAAATTATAAAGTTTGGGCTGTATGCTTTTTAAGAAAGTATTAATGCTTGTTGCAAGCTTCCAGCCATATTTTTTAGTGTAGCAATTCTATTAATGTGCAAGCATATATAGTAGTCAGCTAGATCCAAATGCTTATCCAAATCTGGACCAAATTGCACCTGTTGATAGTCTAGCACGGGTTTAATTCACTTTCATACCTAAAGCCTTCATTTAAAAAAAGCATTTATGCTTTGTGGGCAAAGAGTTTCTAATCCTTTTTACTTTAGATAAATAATATTAAAATGGTAAAAGCAAAATTAGGTTTGTGATTAAATTAACTGAAGGTTAGTCGTGGAAATAGAAAGTAATTTGCAATGCTAAAATGAAAGCTCTGGAAAATGTTTGGTAACATTTTAGTATAATCATGTTTATATGACATTTTTAATACTGGTGACAACTTTGATAAAGAAAAATTATGTTGATGAAGAAGAAGATAATGAATGTATTAACTACAGTATGCTGCTGTGCAATGTTGGTTTCATAACAAAATCTGGAGTTTAATAGCTGTCTGACTTATTTCTTGCAAACCTTTGGAGATATCATGTCCCTCTCACTCTGCTCACTTCTTTTGTTTCCTAAATCCTCAATCCTCACTCTGGCCCACAGGCGAGTCACTAATCTGCAAAAACTGCAGAGTGGCGCTTGCGGGAAGGTGCCTGTTCAGCTATGATGAGACCTGCAGTGACTCTCAACCCAACTGTTACTCTGGAAAGCTGTGTGAGTATGACCTCAGTCTTACTAAAGGCAATGATCATCTGCTTTCTTAGTTCATTACACCTTTTAAAAATGATGGGGAGCATGAGTTATCTGCAAAACCAAAACAAATATATTACTCATTGCCCTCAGGGTTAGTGACACTTTTCATCTCAGAGAGTTTAAAGCTCCCAAATGGGCAATGATGGGCTAAAGGTTAGAGAAGCGAGGCTTGTGACCGGTTCCCTGGTTCAATCCTTGAACTGGCAGGAAAAATCTAGGTTGGGGAGATGAATGAGCAGCACTTACACCTCCCTCATTATCACCACTGAGGTGCCCTTGAGCAAGTACCTAATTCCCAGTTGTGGCCTACAGAGAGGCCTGTTGTTGTACTAGGCAGCTTCCGGGTATGATTGTGTGAGCAAGGTGTTTCTGCAAAAGAACATTCAATGCTCAGTGAGCTCCCCCTGGATAAATTTTAAAAAAAATGTCTCACTATTTCTTTGTAAGGTGTGGTTTCAATCTCAGTGCTGTAAGGCTTTAGACCAGAGCAGTGCACAATGATTTTCATGAGGCAGGATTCACTTCTGACAAATTTCAAATCTCTACAAATTCATTTTTACAATAAAGCCACAGCCTGAAAGAATCAGAAAATGTATCTAGAAATCAGTTATGGAATGCTTTGGAGAATGGTCAGCAGTAATATCACTAAAATTTGTTTTAAATAAGCTAAATAGGTGTTCTCAAACTTTTTGAACAAAGCACCACCTCAAAGCAAACCAGAACATCCAAGTACCACATCATCAACAAGCCAAAGACAAATGACAGAAACATTGAAACCAAAATTGAGAAGTTACAGTGTGAGCACGAAAAGTTACTGATGCTTCATGAAACTGTGTGTATTTGTGAATAATTTGCCACAGTAAGAGAATTTCCAGAGATTGCAGTTGTTTTGATACTCTGCAGAAATTTCCAGAGTCATTTGGTGTACCACTAGGGGGCATATCAAGTACTCATAACACAGTTTGAGAACCACTAGGCTAAATCGAGCAAAAGCAACAGTATGATCCTTCATTCTTAATTAATTACACGTTTACAGGTCAAAAAATGAGATTTCACACTTCCTCTGAAAAGTAAGGCCAGTGTGTGTGTGTGTAGGGTGGGGTCATGGGAGTCAAATAATACTGGGTATTGTTTGACTCACATGCCAGTGTATCCGGGAACTAGCGTGTGAACCAGACTTACATTAACTCTCATTGTGTTTGAGGACCTGTTTTTGCTGTTACTGTGACTCATCATCATATGACTCCCTTATGTCAGATCACGAGTGGCCACATCAACAGTAAATATTGTATAAAGTCTTACACACCAGTGTAAGTCTATGTCATTATGATTCCAATCTATCTGGAGTCACAGATAGATTTTAATATCTGATGTACATGTACCTTCATATTTTTTATGTAAAAAGATCCATATTGAGGCCCAAAGTTAAACACTGATCTCTAACTTGCTTTCCCTCTTTCAGCTTTCAATGTCAGTAAATTAATGACCCTGGAGACTCGAGGCTGCCAGGCTACAAATCTCTGCAACAAAACCGAGACAGGAAGCCTTCTAACTGCTGGTTACACCATCACTATGACCTGCTGTAGTACCGACCGCTGTAATGCAGCCTCTTCCATCCACCTGCCTCTGACTGCTGCGTTGGGTGCCGCCCTGGTNCGACCGCTGTAATGCAGCCTCTTCCATCCACCTGCCTCTGACTGCTGCGTTGGGTGCCGCCCTGGTGGCCATTTGGAGCAGCCAAGGCCTCTAAAAACAAACCAGTCTCATTCATCACTTGGGTGCAGTCCTTCTGTTATGTGATTGAAGGACGGCAAACAGATTTTGCGTATTATGTTTATCTTTGACAAACCTGATGAAACAATAGCCTGGGCAACATTATACACACTTCTATGCAACGATACTAGATCTTGGATGTAAAATGACACAATAGTGCGTCATGGTAGTGAGATCCTTTTCTAATCTATGTCTAATCTAATGATCTATGTCAGAGTCACTATATGTATTTTGAGTGATCACAACGTAGACTTTTTGCTGATGTTAATTCCATAATCAAATTTAAAAAAAAATAATTGGACAAGCTTATTCTCATTGTCTGTGAGACTTATCCTCTCTATGCTGTAAATTGATAAGTGGAGTTTCCCTTTAGTGGCTTCTTGTTCCTGCTGCAGGAAGTCAGAAAAACCTGATGAACCTCATTCCTGTGTTCCTTCCTTGTTGATATTTTCCTGTAAACTTGTCATTAACTTCTCGGTTGCCGACTTCAGAGGATTTAAGTATTTTAATATTTTGTTTTCTGAACTTAATTGACCACATGATCCTAAGGAGGATGATTCACTGTTGGAAAGGGATGCTTCTGCTGGGGTTTTTTGTAACTGCAGGTAAGATGAAATCATGTGTGTGTTCTGAAGTGAAGAACAGAGTAAGAGAAGGGAACGCTAAATGCGTTACTGTTGTTATTTTCAATAAAAACTTCAATCGGTTAACAAAATATAAAACTTTCTTTTGTCCATTCATCTAAATTCAGCCTTATTTTCACTTCTGTGTTAAAGGACCATACTGGTGGTTTTGCATGTTTGACCCCCAAAAATATCTAACTCAAAACCACCATTCCAGTATGCTATTAAAATCAACTTATAGAGACTTGAAACTTGCTGAGATAAGTCATCCAGTTTTGGGCCTTAACAGCAGATGACTGCTCACTTTGGTCTTTGGTCTTTTTAGTATGCCTTCTTGAGGAGCCCTCATTTGTCATTTGGGGTTAAAATACATTAAGGAGCCAGGCTCAGATGGGTTTTTAAAGGTGATCAATAACTCTCACTGTTAATTCTAAATGTAGAGCCAACAAGTGTGAATACATTAACATTGATATAATTTACATAAGTGTAGAAAGCAAGAAATTGCAACTGCAGCAATTGGTATGTTATCATCAGTTTGTCAGAGATTATGGCTACGTTCCTGTTTCATGGTAAAAGGTGGTGATTGAAGGTGAATTGAGATCACTTTTCTAACAATGACGTCTGACTCAACAGCAGTCAGTTTTGGTAAATTGTGTGACACCACGACACATGTAAGACCAGGGGCAGTGCTAGGGGTGGGCTTATGGGGCTGGATGTTTTCCATAAACCTCTGAACCATTATTGCTAAATATGAATAATGAGTAATAATGAATTGTTAAATTATTGTTCAGTAGTGTAAGTAAATTATTACATAATTTATTAAGTAATTTTAATTAATATTATAATGTTAATATACTAATTATAATAATGTTATATTAAGATTATATTATTATAATATAATAATATTATTAATTAATTTATTAATTAACATACTAAGTAAATTAATACATAAAGGTGAAAATCTGTGCTGTAGCCCAATAGTGTGTGTATCTGTGTGTGCATGTGTATTGTATATATTGTGTGTAAGACTAGATTTATTTTTTTGTGAATCTGAGTTTGTTTTATTTTTCTTTGAATTTATATACAAAAGGAATATATGTTATTTAGATGTTTGTGTTGCATTTATGAAGGGACTAGGTATTTGCCCATGAAGACGGTTGTTTGAGAGTGATGGGTTGGCGGAGTGATTTTGGAGAGAGAGAGAGAGTAACGGGGGAAGCGGAACGGAAGATTGTGAGGTAGAAGTGACGGGCTGAGAAAAATAATAAAAAAATAACTAAAACAGGAGAAATCGTCCCTGTGCTGTACTTGACACACAACCCGAAGAGTAAGTGACTGAGAGGAATATCTCAGTATTACATGTGTATAAAAATATGAGAAAATGGAAAAAAATTATGTCTGTGACAATTTTTATCTTTGCACAGCGTTGTTATCTTTTTATTTCACTACATCACCATGTGACTTCTCTTTTCCTTCTTGTAATTCTGTAATGTTCAGTAAGGACCACCTCAGTCAGTCACACATGCCTGCATGACTCATTCATGGTAGAGGTGAACTGTAGCCCTTGAAGAATGTTGCTTAGTGAGTTGTAAAGCTGATACTATGTTCTTTCCTCTTTCCGCTGAACAGCACACAGCCTGACCTGTCGGCAGTGCCCCATTGGTGTATTTGGGATGTGCTTTTTTGGAAGTGACATCTTCTGTGATAACACAACCAGCAGCTGCTACACTGGAGAAGCACGTAAGGATACTCCAACATTGTAAAGATACTCATTACATCCAAAGTGGAAAGGAAGAAACTTAACCAGAATATCCTGTATGTTTATAATGAAACCAACATCATTATATTTGATAAAAGGCCCAAACTTTGTGTCTAACTGTGCAAGGTCTGTTTACATTTTAAACAGTTGGATACAAGTCATTTGTAAATCAGTTATAATCAATTGTAAATATACTGTATATATATAAATATACATATAGTATGTTTATTTTGCAGAGAAATGCCATACTTTCCATTAACACAAGGACAATACACTGAGTTAGAATGTCAAATACTCTGTTCTGTGGAGTTACTCTATCCATAATTTATTATAACTTTCATTAAATTTCCCATTCATTGACATCTACTTCTGCTTCTCAATTTCCCAGAATTCAATGCAACAGGGTCACTGACCCTGCACATCCGCGGGTGCCTGGACTCAGACCTGTGTGGGAAGACACTGACTGGGACTCTCCTGTCTGCTGCTTACATCAGCAGTTTCCAGTGTTGTAGGACAGATCTGTGTAATGGAGCCGGCTCTGTCCAGCTCTCTCTTACTGTGGCTCTCAGCGCTGCCATATTGTCCTCTTTTTGGAGCTTCTGGGAGTAATTCCGTGTAATTCACTGTAAACTTTTGTTTCTGATCTGCTTCAGTGATATTTTCCTGTTTGCATTCTGCCTTTGATGTGCTTAGTGTCACATTTACATCATAACTGTACTTAAAAAGATTACTTGAAATATGTTTAACATTAAATTGCATCACTATAACATTCTATATACATGTTACATACAACATAATTGCAAGTCACTTCTTAAACAAGGATGCCATCTATTGCATCAAATGGAAAACAGTTGTTACAGACAAGCAAATCTATTTCTCCCCTCAACCTGACAACCTCACTTTCTGCAAAATGCTGCAAAACTATGTTTAAATAAGTATAAATAAGACAAACTGTCCAGAATTAGTCAGAGATGCACTATTACTCACAAAGGCCCTATATCATCAACTGATTTGCACAGATATGTGATTGCTGAAAATTTAATTCGACTGAAAATATGACTGCAAGAGAAATATATCAATGCACTGATTATTTTCATATTATTTAACTGAACAGAAATTTTTGCATTCATTTTACTTTCTCAGGCAGGCTAAATGTTACTTTTACTCTGTGACATTTTAATAATTTATGAAGCGTATTTGATTACAAAAAAAATGTACATGTGAGAGAGGATGTTTTTGTATGTCTACTGAATGTCAGCAATTCATAGCAGGAAAACCTCAGAATCACTGTCTTACTGGTTAGACTAAGTTAAATCAAATAAATTTCCCTCCTCAAACTGGTTTCTAGAATTCATCAAGGGCTCAGTTGGGGGCTACATGACGGGAAAACAATAAGTTCTGCAAATAAAACATAAAAATTAGGCTTTGACTGTTAGTGCCAGACAAGATAATTACTTATGCTGGACTGACAAACCAGCATAGCTTCCCTCATAAATCATTTTTATTTTTTCAGGTTCCAGGACAGGACTTAGTCATGCAGTTTTTCAGCTTTTGAAAGCTAAACACCATGTAAAGGTCAATGGCTCCCTCAACTGGATCTGTTCCATAATACATATGTGTTGCAGAAAATGCTTTTGAACTACAGAAATATATTTTTTAGCTATTGGCTACTGAAATCTAATATTTTCTTTAGAAGTACTTACACAACAGAAAAAAAAAACTATTCAAAGGAAAAGTGTTTTATTCAAAACTCCAAAAAGAAGCACCTATAAAATTAATTCAAATATAAGGTGAAAGTACTTATTGTAGAAATTTACCTGTCATAGTGTTATATTATTGTTTAGATAATGCATTTAATCATGGAAATCTCAAGCTCTTTCACCCAATGTTGTGAACAAACTTATCTCCAATGTCGGAGTTTTAGCAAAATGTTTATGTCATGAGATGATAATTTAAAAAAATAAATAAATAATACACTTGCTGCTGCCAAAATATGTCACTGATGTCAAGTTTCTCATCAGAAAACAGTGATGTTTAAGCTGAATAATTCCTTCAACTGGTTTAGGAGTCACTACTTTTTCTTCACCTCCATGCCTGTTTCTCACGCCACTTGAATCAAAGCCGGTTTGTATGGAGTTTGCCCTTGTTTGTGCTAAGCGCCATTTATTTACTTAAAGCTTTAACCAAGCCCTAGTCATCATCCATTACCAGGAAATGGAGGAGAGGAGGACATAGAAGTCCTTTCAGACAAGAGACAAGTTGCTGCCTCTGTTGTAGTGAGATCCTGGCGGTAGCTTTGCCGCTCGGCCTGAGCGCAGTCTCAGGCGCAGGAGCGATGCGGCTACCGCCCAGCTAAACGCACATTCTGCCTCTGCACCTAAAGTTCCATAAGCTTCTGCCGCTTGTCTGTGGAGCAACGCGCACCGCTGTGTTTGCCGCTGAGTGATGGCTTTTTCAGACCAGGAAACGACAGCAATGGTTGCCGCTGACAGCATACATCATATATACATCTTGCGTCTAACGTCAAACTTTGACATGATCAAATTTTAGCGTTTCACGGCAGAAAATCAGGAAATCTGTGCGCGTTCACTTGCGCGGCAGTTTCTTGTGCGTAGCTTCTGTTGCCGCGAGACTGAGCGTCATTTTGAAATGAACAGAGGCGGCAACTTTTCCGCTTCCAGCTCTGAAAAGCTCTGAGTGCAGCAGAGAGGAAACTGGGAGGGGATACGAGCAGAAGCTACAGGCGTTAGCGGCAACTTTCAGCATTTGAAGGTAGCTCTTGCACATTATTAAATTTTTAAAAGATGTGATTTACGACCTTTTACTGACCATTGTTTGGTTATGACGCTTACTGAGTACTTTATTTGTCATTTACGGTGTTTTTGGGGGGAGGCGGAAGAGGGGCTTGGCTATGCGAGAATTTTCGATTTTGTCGGTTTCTCGCCCATAAAATATTTGAAATAACTCAACATGGCCTCTACAGACTCTCCAGCCTGCTCACTTTTATCTGTTTCCTCAAAGGTTTCTTCATCAGCGGGGGAAGATGAGCGACAGTCAGCCCAAAGTGGAACTTTTTGTGAAGGTAAGCCATGAATGAAGATTAAAAAAAAACATCCCTTTCACAAATGGCGACATGACTGTGACATTAACGTATCTAAGGGACTTTCAGAAGCTGTGTTATGTTCATTATCTTATTGAGCTCATCAGCAGTCTGAATGCTTTTTATGGCGTGTTTAAATACCGGCTGATAGCTTATCAGAGTCGCCTGTTTGTGGACATGATGTCACCTTGTATAGTTTAAAATGCAGCCAGTGTCTCTGTTATAGCTATTTAATTATATCAGTGTCAGCTAGACCACCTCGCTGACTGGTCAAGTTTAAGACTAATCTAATTAAATACACATTAAGATAAGGAACGGGCTTCTTTAATCTATATTTAGTATGCTGGTAATGCAGGGTAACCTCAGGGCGTTGTCTTCGAGTGAAGAAACATGGACTAATATAAGGAAAACACCACTGTTTACAGCTTTCTGTGCCTTACACAAGTTTCCATAATGATCCCTCTGTGCGAACACGTGTGCCACCTTCACCTTTTTTTCTTCAGAGGTGAAAGATGCTCTTGTAACTTCTGTAAATCCTGATTTCCAGTCAACAACCCCAATCAAACCTGATCCCCTTCAACGGGAAACAACCACAGGAGTTTGCTGTGCTATAACTAACAGGATGTTTAACTGGAGTTTCTCATGGGATTTGGTAACAGCAAGAGTTGTCCGATTTACCTACAATCTAGCCTATGTCACCTTTAAAGACACAGTCAGAAGGTATAATATGGCTGTGTGAAATATGGTTTCTTGCAGTCGTGCAGGGCACATTTTGGAGCCGTATAAACATTGTCTGTAGTAGTCTTAGATGGAATTACCAACATTCACAAACTGAATTTAGCAGTTTTCAATATTGCTTGAATTCCTGTAATTAATAATTATAATATTAATTATAATAATAATTAATTTTGAATGTAAGAATAATTGTTGTCTTTTATTGCAATATTGAAGTACATGCAAACTACACTTAATGTACAGTGATGACAGTGATAAGGGAGGGAGTTTGGGGTCAGTAGACGATTTATGCCCCATGTTCGAGCATGTTATTCTAGTCCTGGGTGCAGTGATGAGCATTTTATGTGACAAATACCTTGTGTGTTGATGTTTTTTATCAGAGTGAAACCCTTCTTTGCATGTTTCCAGTTCTCCAGTTCTTTCCCTCTGCTCTTCTTTATTTTATTGCAGGCGGGCAGTGATGGCCAGATCATTGGAAACTGTCCCTTCTCTCAGCGTCTCTTCATGGTGCTGTGGCTGAAAGGAGTCACCTTTGATGTTACCACAGTGGATTTGAGGAGGTGAAAAACTGGCACAGTTTCACTTTATGTCAAACTTTCAACCATGCAGATTTGTGGATCCATCTACTGTTTTAATAATCCCAAATGCACCATGCAGTACAACAACCAGGACATTTTATTTGATCAGTGGGTGTCAAAAGATATAAAGCTGCACTGGTATTGATTTGTCAGAGTACCAGTTTCTTTGCATTATTTTTTTCATCACCTTTTTAAAATACAATTTTTACAAAAAGGAAATTAAATAAAACATTCACCTGTTAAACAAATCTTTGTTTTGATGCTGATGAGCTACTTAGATTTTGAAGCATTTTCATAGATACTGAAAACATTCTGTTTCAATGCCAAGTTCCAGCGAATGTTCCAGATGGGACCTTTCCAGTTTAATGTTTTCTCAGCATCTTGTTCTGGTTACTTCTCTCTTTCTTCCATTCTTCTCCTGCTTTTTGACCTTCTCTATCACTCTGTTTTGCTGGATCTCTGTTTTTTCCATCTCTCTCACACGCTCTCTCTGTCCATCTGTCTGACCCTCTCCTTTTTCATCTCATTTTTTTGTTTTCCCTGCAGGAAGCCAGACATCCTGAAGGATCTGGCTCCAGGTGCCCAGCCACCCTTCCTCATGTACGGCACCGAGGTGAAAACTGACACCAACAAGATAGAGGAGTTCCTAGAGGAGAATCTCTGCCCTCCTAAGTAATCACTCCAGCATCTGTTTTCCAAACTTGATTCGGTCTTGATTTTGCCTCCTGCTGCTTTTGTGTCTCTGTGATTTCCTTTATCTGTCTCCAACAACACAGTTCTCAAGTTCAGGAGTGTAATTGGTTCAAACTTTTCTCCTTGCGTTTCATAGTTTATAAAGATGATATTGTTCAGGTGGATTTTTTTTTGTCTAAAACAGTATACATTCATATTGATATTTCTTTTAATAACTGTGGCAAATAATGATTTATGTCTCTTGTTCAGGTTTCCCCGCCTGGCTGCTCGCAACCCGGAGTCGAACACAGCGGGCATGGATGTCTTCTCTAAATTTTCAGCTTACGTCAAAAACTCAAACCCGCAGCTTAATGACAGTGAGTTAGATCCAAATCAGAGGTGTAATTTGGTTCTGTATGATTAAAATGTTGTATGATTCCACATGGGGAAATCTTTGTTTTATGGACAGAAAACCAGCAACCAGAGTTTGTCTTAACATTACAGCCTGAACTTTTCTTCCTCAGTGCAAACAGGTCAGCTGCTGCTCTGTGCTGCATCCTGCCTTTGGAAATGTCACTGCTGTTGTTTGATATTTTCTTTATTTTATAATTTCTGTTGAATTAATTTTGCTAGAGATTGATGAAAAGTTAGTTAAATAATGAAAAAACTAATGCGTCTATCTGAAATAAGGACAGATGATGTCATTTGTACTGTACTTTGTGTGTGTTTAGATCTAGAGAAAGGCCTTCTGAAAGCTCTGAAGAAGCTGGATGACTACCTTGGGTCCCCACTTCCTGACGAGATCGACGAGAATAGCGCCGATGATGTCACCACCTCGTCCCGCCCCTTCCTGGATGGTCAAGAGNCCCACTTCCTGACGAGATCGACGAGAATAGCGCCGATGATGTCACCACCTCATCCCGCCCCTTCCTGGATGGTCAAGAGCTCACTCTGGCCGACTGCAACTTGCTGCCTAAACTCCACATTGTGAAGGTAACGTTGCCTTTTAAGCAGCATGGTCAGCGTGAAGCCTCAGATGAACAAATTAAGCAATTTAATCCCTTTGATCACAGTCGTGGCCACAATTTTGGCTTGAGTTTGTAAAGCTCTAAAAAAAAAGTTGTTTGCAGCTAAAACAGTGAGTATGAATGAAAACACACATGAACAAATGAATGTGAGATGTGTAAAACTCACATGACCAGGAAACAACTCTTGATTGTGTTTCTGTAAAATCCCCTGTTTTTTCCCTTTCTCTTTTTCCCCTTTCCTCCTTCCTTCTCTCAGGTGGTGTGTTTGAAATACCGAGGCTTCAGCATCCCAAAGTCTCTCACCAACCTGTGGAGGTACCTGAACGCAGCGTATGCCCGGGAGGAGTTTTCCTCCACCTGTCCAGTCGACTCGGAGATCCACATCGCCTACTCCTCTGTAGCTAAAGCTCTCAAGTAGGAAAAGAATGGAAGTACAAGGCATGAATACACCAGCTGAACTATACACAAACGCAAACAAACACACATACTCACACATACACACACACACACCCACACTGCCAGTGGTCACTCTGCAAGCAACTTGATTAATGGGTCCCTCTGTTCTCACCTGTTGTGAGCATTGCAAGAGGCGCTGGTTGCATCTGTACGGTGCTTTCTTGCAGCTACAACATTTTGAACAGTCACATATTTGTTATAACTTCAGTCTTACTCCTGCTTTTATGTTTGAGATGATAATTCATACGGTTTTACTCATAAAAGGGACTTTTTGTTTTTTTTAATTAAAGCTACTCATCAGGTTTGTGCTTGCTAAGTGGATCAGTTCACATCTGTGGGCAAACAATGGCGCACAGAAGCCAGAGTAACGTGATGCAAATGGACACACACACACACACACACACACACACACACACACACAGTTCAGCCACGGCCAAATTTATTCTGTCTTCCAATAAGCTCGTTGATCAGCCAAGTTTTTCTAAGCCACTCAGCGTTATAGAAAATGAAAAGACTCGTTCTGGTTTCTTGTTGATCAGGTCGTTCTCATTCATGCGCACACACACACACACACACACACACACACACACACACACAGTACACTTTCACACTTTCACACAGTAAAACTGCAGCCTTGCTTGTATACAGCTTGAATATCAGTAGACACACACTGTAAATTTGGAGACGTTTCTTTGGCTTTTTTAGACAGTCTTACCTGAAGCATATCATTTCTCCTTCCTTTATGACTAATGCCATATATTAATTTTGGTTCACTGAAGTACGCCAGTATATAAATAGACACAAAGCTGCCTGTCAGATCTAACTTTCATTCGTACCTTCAAGCTTCACACACAAGCTGATTCGCTTCTCATTTCTAGTCTTAGTAAGTAAATACATGACAGTCGTATATAGCAGAAATATTGCTCCTGCTGAAGTGTCTTTGAGGTTTATCTGTAATTACAGATGTGTCGTGTCACATTTGAGTACAATATATTATTCCAAGTTCAGGATCACAAGGGCTCTAAATTGTACTGACTTTATATCCTGACTGAGTTTGCCTCGGATCAGGAGGGGCTGCTTTTCCTCGGCCCGCAGACCGAGTCTCGCTGTGGAGTGACAGAGCTGAAAACAGTCACAGAGACAGGAAACCGTTTCAATAGCCGTTCTTCCTCTTTCTGTCCTCCTGCAGCAGCTGTGGAGGATTAATCAAGATTATCTAGCTTGTTTTGATCCGCTGTAAGGCTCTCATACCCACATATTGTGTTCTACTTGTCAAGTATGAAGGATCTTTTTTTATGTTGTTGATGAAGGAGATGTGGCTCGGAGCATACTTGTGGGAGAAGTGAAGGCATTTATTAACCTCTAAAGTTTTTTCTGTAGCCTCGGGGCTTCAGACCTGTTTGCTCACGTGTTTCTCATGAGGGGAAAACATATCAGACAAACATGCAGTGTTTGAAGTGAAAACAGCACTTGATTAGATTGATTAGAACTATATATGAAATATGTACTTTAATTAAAAAGCTAGTAAAGGCAGTCACTGCAGACTGTCATGTGCTGCCAGTAAGATTACTCCACTATTAAAGGGCATACCATCCATTTTGCGTGTTTGAGCCTAATACATTAAATTTTCATATATGTTACATGACTGACAATCATTTCCCAAAAGTATTTCAGTTTTCCTGATATTTTGCAAAATCTCTTAATCTTTCAAAATCACATATTCAAGCGATACACCCACCTTANCTGATATTTTGCAAAATCTCTTAATCTTTCAAAATCACATATTCAAGCGATACACCCACCTTAAAATTCAGTGTTTCTCCTGCTAATAGTTACGCAGCCTTATGAAGTCACTGTCTTTTAAATTTTTTGATAAACGCAGGTCTTCTTTTGGGACTATATTCCCCAGTAGAGACATACAGTCATTCCGCATTTTTCATTGCACTTAAATACTAAAATTATGTAACTCTGAAAAAAACCTGAATACAAGGGATGATGGATTGCCTATCCCAAGAATGTTTCAAGTATCAACAAGTTGATTACAATAGTGTACCGTAATGAACTGAAAACAATGGCGGTAAGGTGATGGACGGTAGGAAAAAAAAATTTGTAATTCACCTTTCCAGTAGTATGCTTTGAGAAATGATTGTCAATAATGTTACATGTATGAAAATTGAATATATTAGGCTCAAACATGCAAAGTGGACGGTGTGGTCCTTTAACCTTCATTCAGTTCGGAGTTACAAGGAACTGAACCCATGGGGGGGGGACTGGAAGTAATTTAGGCCTTGTTTCACTGCAGTTACTAGTTTGTTTAGATGATTTTAATCACTGAGAGGTGCAGTGAAAAAAATTAACATTTACAAAGACTTTCTGCGATAAAAATTTCACTTATAAGTAGCTTGAAAATGTAAATTGTGAGCCTGTGACAGCCTCACTTTGTTTCATGTCTCAGATCAGGATAAATCTGTGTAACTGTTAAACCTTAAGTGCAATTTGATCAAATCCTTAAAGAAATTTTGTACACGATATTAGATTGTATTAGGCATCTAATATGAGGACTGTTGGATATATATTTCATTTTGTATAACTGCTCCCTGCATAGTTGACAATCAAACCAAATCAAAGGCGCTATATTTTTGGACTGAATTGTTATTAATTTCATTTAATAAAACGGAGCAGCTTAAAAAGGCCTCAGCCTTACTACCATATAAATACCATTTACTGTGTAAAAAGGAGCGTATCTGTATTAGCGCAGTACTCATGTATTCTGGTATTTTCTTCAACATGGAAATCTTTGATACTTGTTACTGTAGGACTTCACACAATTTCAGGGAAGAATTACTTGTTACATTAATAAAAATATGATCATTTACCTATTGTTAATATTCATCTCACTATTTTTTTAAGTCTTTTTTTTTAAACTTCATGTCATGCTTTTCTTTGTTATGAGATCCATATTTGCTCCTTGCCCCTGTGCATTTCCCTCCACGTATTTTAACCTTTTATTTAGTTGGGAGAAGTTGTACTTATTGTAAAATTCACCGAATCAAAAAAGAAAAAAATATTTTGGACACTGACCCAATAGTATTGTTTTTAAATCAACTATTCAGACAAACTAATAACACAGCTGAAAGTTTCTTTTATGTATTTTGCAATAAAAAAAAAAATCTGAATAATTAATCAACCAGTGACAGATGTGTATTTATTTACTTTTTAAATTTATCAAAGTTAGTAACATTGTATAAAACCAGGATTCTATAAGCTTAGAAAATGGCAATAAACATCCAATGCAACTTAAAAATACATATAGAGCAAATATATTATTAAAATGCAGAACCACTGAAAAGCATAATACTGGGAAAGCATATCTTCAAAGCAATTTAAGATTAATACCATAGTAGTACTATTAACTGTCAGATTTTAGCTTTTATTATAGATTATTATATATAATAATATATAGATTATACAGTATATAAATAATAATGATAGATTATTATTTTATTATAGATTATAGATTTTTTTATATTCTGACTATCATTCAAAATTAACTTTAAAAGCAACATGTTTGTGTCAATCTGTGATTTTTGGCCTCAAAAATGGAGCCCTCAAATGTCACGGTCTATTTTCTGAAATACTTTTTCTTCCCCTCACTGTAGGTTTGCATTCCTTCTGATACAAGAATGATACATTTTTTTTTTTTTTTTTTTTAAATACAACAAGAAAATATGGACGGACTTATTGGAAGTAGATGCATTCATTCATTTAGATGCATTCTAAATGCTGAGAATATAGCCTACAAGTAAGACAGGAAGAGGCCTGCTTGATTATCAGTGATCTGGCTTTTTATTTGGTAAACCCAGATTTGCCGAATAAAATAATTTGAGTCTTATGATAAACCTAAATCTTTTGGCATTTGATTCACACTTGCCTTAATGGCTTCTCCAGGAGATCATCTGAATATCCTACCAGCAAGGTGATTGGGATAAATGCAAAATTTTAATAAACATGATAAAGTTATGACATGACATGTATGACAAATTACATAATATGACAAATTGTGACAAACTTTGGAGGTGTAACATTATGATGTCATTAAAGGTAAAAAGTACAGTTCAGAATTAATTAAACACAGTCTAGCTTTAGGACAAAATTCCAAGAATATTTTGTTGGGAATGCAAAAGTACAGCCGTTAAACACAAAGGTATTAAAAAAGTGAAATGCCCGCCCTGGCCTTTAGGGGACTCTGTTGTAATGTTTGAAAATCATCCCTGTTTGTAACTCAAAAGTTTTCACTTTTTACTGAATCTCTGACAAAAATTCACATTAGTATTGGATGAGATGGGTGAAATTAAAGGACCACACCACCTATTTTGCATGTTTGAGCCTAATATATTCAATTTACTGACAGTCATTTCCCAAAGGATAAAACGTATTTCAGCTTTCCTGATATTTTGCAAAATCTCTTAATCTTTCAAAATCAAATATTCAAGCGATACAATACACTCACCTTAAAAACTGATGTTTTGCCTGTTAATAGTTATGCAGCCTTATGAAGTCACGGTTGTTTAAATTTTTCGATAAATGCAGGTCTTCTTTTGNAATAGTTATGCAGCCTTATGAAGTCACGGTTGTTTAAATTTTTCGATAAATGCAGGTCTTCTTTTGGGACTATCTTCCCCAGTGGAGACTCCATGCTTTTTATTACACTTAAATGCTAAAATTACAACACTTAAAAAAAAAAAAAAACCTTGAATACACGTGTTCAGATAATGGATTACCTATCCCAAGAATGTTTCAAGTATCAACAAGTTGATATTAATGGCGTATGCCAGAATGCCTGAAACCAATGGCAGTCTGGAAGGTAGGAAAAATTTTTTTTTAACGCACCGCTCCAGTAGTATGCTTTGGGAAATGATTGTCAGTAACCTTATGTGTATGAAAATTGAATATATTAGGCTCAAACATGCAAAATGGGTGGTATGGTCCTTTAAGTTATTCACTGGGTGGACACAGAAACATGGGGATGTTCAGACCTTGTTTTTTGATGGATGTGAGTATGTGTGCATTTTTACACATCTTTTCCAGAAATCTTTCTCTGGCTGAAATCTCCAACACGTGGCGTTGAGCGTGACCTGGGTTGGCCTCGGCCCTTTCGTCTCTGAGCCTTCAGGCCAGCAGGAGGGAGAGTGCAGGCAGCAGGCAGACTGCTGCTTCTCTCCAGCTGAGGGCAACAACGGCCTCGGACCCGTTACACAGGTCTGTGTCACAGCACACGTTGGTGTAATTAAAGTAGAGGCCCGCTGCGTATTTCTGCCCAGTCAAGCCACATTGCGACGCGATGGCACAGCTCTTCTCGTACAGAGTGAGCTGCACTGCGCCTACGAGAGCAGAGATACATTTCACTGGTCAAAAAAAGCCCTTAAGTTTGATTTATTTGGTGAAGTTCATTCAGTTTATTGGTAAGTGTAGCTCAGTTTTGTGCATCTTGTGTAGTTGTTGAATTAGATATGGGGTACTGCACTGTATCCAGACCAAAGGATACATTTGCACTGAAGCACCCTCTAATGTTTTCGGCAATGAAAATTGTGAAAACTAAATCGAAATTAATGAAAACTGTGACAAAAATTTACGGTGATGAAAATGAACACGTTACTGGCACCGGTAACGAAAGCTGATGAAAATTAATGCTTACATGAAGAAAACTGTGACAAATCTTAACACAGTACCAGCACTGGTAACGAAAACTGTGATGAAAATTAACCTTTTCATGATAAAAATTAACATACTTACCAGGGAATCATTCCCATGTTCCCTAGCTCTATATAGCACAGTAGAGCACATAAGGTTACTCTGTTAACACACACTTAATGTATGTTAACAGAATATTGAACTGGGGGAACACAGATACGCTCCCTGTTACCGGCACTGGTAACGAAAACTGTGATGAAATATGTGACGAAAATTAACGTTTTTGTGACAAAATTAACACGTTACCAACACTGGTAACGAGAACTATGTATGTGTGACTAAAATTAACGTTTTTGAGGAAAATTAATATATTACCAGCACCAATAACAAAAACTGTGTGTGTGTATGACATAGAAAAGCATATGACACAGCAAGTGCACGCATAACTGCATCTTGGTCATCCGGAAACAAAAGTCCCTATCAGTGTTGAAACCAAACTTATGCCCAAGCTCAGTCATAATGTGTTATATCATCAGTAGTGCCAACAGGAGGAACTTGAATGGTAGTGAGTGCATTTTTACAAGATTTCATTAATTTATTTTTATGCATCTTCATTTTCAAGATTTGCATTCATGGAAACCAGGACACAGTGATGCTCTATGATCAAATATGCACTATGATAATGATGCATTATCAAATATGCACTATGATAATGATAATGATAATAATGATGCACTATGATCAAATATGGAATTAATTGAAAAGAATCGCCTAGAAATGTTATATAGAAACAAGTTTACATAACCCTGTTTGATATATTAAAAAGCTTAAATATTTATGGGTCAGGGTAATGTGAAAGGGGTTTTAGCCTCTGATGAGACAGTGGGTGTTTCACTGCACCCACAGAGCCCACAGCTATTTTTAGAGATAATTTGATTGCATCACAGGCATTAGTGACCTAACACAAACTGATGAAAATTGATGCTGAGATCTGACCTATGAAGCCATTTGCTTTTGGTTTTTAGATGCACATGGGGAGTTGAAAATGTCTAAGCAAAGGCCCCAAAAATAACTCACACATTTGATTCTTTGGCATCATAAGAGTGTCAGACTGAGATGATATTTTGCTCAAATCTGTTCCCAGACACTGTTCTGCACAAAGAGGCTTTGTTCATTTGTGACCATCATGCCCTAGATTCTCAGAAATTTCTCTGATCCACAGAAAAAGTAACAAACCCTCCCTCTTCTCTCTCTCTCTCTCTCTCTCTCTCTCTCTCTNTCTCTCTCTCTCTCACATACACAATCTCACCTCGTTTTCCTGTCGCAGTACTAGCCAGGCAGCGCTGCCCAGCTGGACATTCCTGAGGAAACATCAGACAGTCCATAGGAGAGATGGCTGGAAACACACACGTGTAACAACGCAAACACGCTGGGGGAAATAATAACAATTATCAGGAAACACAATATGCTAACATGTGAGAGTTTCTTAAGAGGTAAATTAGAAGTTCTACAGTTGGATCTTCTCTTTCACTTGTCATGAACTGGTACCAGTATGTTGAACACAACAATTCAGTTTTTGCTGTTGGTATTTGTATTGGGAATAAAACTATAGAAATTTATTTATACAGTATATATATATATATTTATACAGATATATATATATCTATATATATCTATAGACATATATCTATAGATATATATATCTATATATAGATATATATAGATATATAACCCAGAACCTACTCAATTAATCACTCAATTGCCAAAAAAATTAATCACCAGAAAATTTAGTTCAGCCATCAGGTCTTTTATCAAGTAAAAGAACCAAACATTGCTTTTCTTTTTTCTCCTTTTACATTTCTCTTTCCTGTTCTCTTATTTTACACACTAAATTATTAATCAAATAGTCTAATAATTGCACAAATAATCAGTTGCAGCCTTAAAGTAAATGCATTAAACAATAAATGAGCTGTAAATGAAATAGACATTACTAAGAAGTGAAAAACACTTAAAAGCCATGATTGTAACTCTAGACCTCACTGACTAACTGAATTTTCTAAGTCATAACATTTGAACTTCAGTTGCTGTTGTCCCTCATACCTGCTAAAGGCAGACAACACAGGAGTGCAATGAGAAGTTGTGAACGAGACATGATGCCCGCAGGAAGAAATCCTCAAATTGATTCCAGCAAAATTTCCAAGCTGGATGCAGGTTAAACGAAATCTCCTGCTAATTTGCACGTCTCTTATCGAGCAAACTGCTGCAGCTGATCCAATGCATCACCAGACTCATCCAAAAATTTAAATTTAGCTTCTTTTCCTTCCCTGGACTTGCAGTCCAAGTCTCTCTCCGGTGGTTTTCCTTTGTCGTTGTGTATGAATCTCTTCAGGTCATATCCTCTCAAATGTTGTATGTCACCTCATTCAGTTCACCTCCAGCTGTTTCCCTTTATGTTGTTGCTGACTTTCTGTCATTTGACCAGAGTTCTAGTCAGTTGTCTCCTCCCTAAAACTTTTAATTTCATTTGGAGAGTAGTTAACTATGAACAGCTGACATGGTTAAAGGCAGAATGTGAGGGAACATGCCTCATATGGAGGAATACACATTGTTTAAAAAAATAATGATTCCAAACTTTTAAAAAAGTGGCAGTGGATAAAGATTGAATGAGTTTATTATCTAAAACCATATGCAGTTTCCTGATTTTAATGTGGTGAAAAAAGAAATTAAAGTAATATTTAAGCAATATTCCATGTATGTTATGTATTATGCTGTGTCCCAATTCCATACTGCACACTGGTAGTATACACTATATACTGTCTACTGTATTAACATTTATAGTGTGATAACAGCTTTTTCTTTTTGTATTGCATTGTGGGATGACAGTGTCCATCAACAGCACGTTGAAAAATCAAGCCAGTTTAGTCTGCAAACAGAGATCTTTAACTATACTTAGTGTAACTGTCACTTTCCCATTGTGAACTTTCTGTATCTCAGATGTGTAGAAAAGCTTAGATATGACTATTAGTTAAATGGACAAACACACTGATGCTACCTAGAGGAAAACAGAGACATAGTAAAGAGAAAAGGATGTGTTGCCGTAGAAATGATCCTGATGACACAGTGAGCAGGGAGACCCGTACTATGCTGTTCTGTAGCTGACCTCCGACCTTTCTCTGGAGGAGGTCAGGCATAAAGAGATTTACAGTTTGCATTCAAGAAAAGATGTCTGATTCCAAATGATAGTTGTGTTAGTGTGCAAGACAGCAGAGAGGAGGAAGAAGGAAAGAGGGAAGAAAAACATGCAGGCAAGAAGCCAGCAAAGCGTCAGCATCTTAGAGGAAGAAGGAAAGAAATGCAGATGAAGTCAGTGCCAGTTTAACTGAATTATCTTTTTGGGCATAATGGGAGACGTGAGGCAGCTTGCAGGACGGTCTGCTGACAGCAGCCTTGTGACGCAGTGAGTCAAGCAGCTCAGACTGAATAAGCTGTTTACTGGTTGATTAATTACACAGCAAACATCATGAAAATCTCTGTAAACATTCACACTCAAGATGAGTAGTATTTACAAGAGCTTTTTCTTTTCTGATTTACAGTATGAATGGGTTTTGGTATTTACAATGATGTTAGAAAGGTGATCACTTGGCTGTGATTGATAATTTGTCTGAAATATTAATTTGTACTGATGAATTAGTTGATACATGCCATTATTAACACACTGACAAACCTGAATAAAATTATTTGGATTAAATGGAAGAGTTTTAGTTCCAAATGACAGAAAACAGCTTTGATAAACAGGCAGTTCTAATTGGTATTGAAAAAGGTTGCTGTGTGTTGCAGCTATTTGTTGGTCCTAGCTTCTGTATGTTGAGAATTTCTAACTTTTCTCTGTTTCATATCATTGTAACCTGAAAAATTTGCAGTTTTTAGACTGTTGCTCAGGCAAAACCAGGAATCTGACAATGTTAATATGAGCTCTGGGAACATGTGATGGGTGGGCTATTTTCTGACATTAAATTCATAGATCAATCATTAATGAAAATATTTAGTCACAGCCCTAAATGACAGATTTATGGGTGACTCTTTTTTTGTTTATGGGTAAGAACTGCCTCTTTGAATTGGTTCTAGCCTGTGGTGAATCACTAAGGAGAAAAGTTTTGAGCATCTTTAATTGGTGGGGAGTGGCAGAGATTGTTTCCGCAGTGCTGGTGTGGATCAGTCCGATGGTGCGGGTGTTATTTTGTGTGTTGACTGTGGGAACTAGGTGGACAGATGGTGTCTTTTAATCCTGTCTGCAACCTCTACCTCCCATCCTCTATCCCTCCTCCCATCCTTTTCCCCTATCTCTAAAGATTTTTGTCTTCAACTTCCTCATCCACACAATTTATATACTCTCCCTCACATGTAAAGATTTACAAACTTCCTTTTTCCTTTAGTATTTGCATCTCTGACTGCTTTGATGAACAGTTCTGGCTGCAGTAACTCAGTCTTGTCAGTAGAAGGGAACATTGCGCTGTACAATGATTTTAAAAAGTAATCACACACATATACACACACATGCACACACACTCACAGCCATCTGTTGCCCAGGATCTGTTTATGCATGTTTACATGACTGCTTTCCAAAGCTACAGGCCTCAGTGTTGCTAAAGTTCAGCAGAAGAAAAAAGTTTGATTAATACGTATGAGTATTAATTATAAACACTACACTCAGGACTGCTGTTTTAATGGCATGAGATTTGGAATAATATAGATTTATTAATATAACAAAGCTGTTTCAGTGGTGTCTGATGATGCATCTTGTTTATCCCACAGTGTTTATGCCATAGTGTCTAACATCATTTGACCCACATTTTAGGAAGAGGCAGATCATTTTTTGCTATTTCATGCCTTGCTGACAAAGACAGACAGCAGTATGGATAAGTAATACAGGATCAGCCTTAATCTACAGTCTTTTTCAACACAGGGAGAAAAAGGATACTCGTGACTCACAAATTTGTAGCTGTTTAGACAGTCTGGTTGAATAAATCAAATGTGAAAATCTGATAATAATAGTAACTTATTTGATTGATTTGATGACTCATGTTTATGTTTAACAGGTGGATATCAGCCAAGTGGACAAGGATCTCTGGCCTTTCAGAATAATGAATCAGGCGTAGGAGTAAATATGAAATACAAATCCTTAATCCCAGAAGACCTTGTAGAAATACTCTAATATGGGCTGAATTATTAAAGTATATTGAATTTTTAATTCAATAAACTTCTGTGTATGTGATTGTATGTGATTATTTGCAATAACTGAATTTCTAGTCAAGTCCTATACTGTCATCTTCACCATTAAAGTTCTTGATTCAACTGCCAACTATCCTGCCTCAGTAGGTACATATTTTTCACAGCTCTAAATATGATATGAGTTACCTATAATACTTGTAACTAATGTTTTTATTTTGTTTTCTGAACTATCCAGAATGAGTCCCCTGCTACGATCCATTTAAAAGCTTATATATTTATACACTGCTTAGTTCTGGGAAAGTAATCAGATTACTGTTTCTGAGGTTGTAATAATTTAAATCAGACAGATTGGATCCTGACAGGACGGGTGGGGTGGGGTGGGNGGTGGGGGTGCTGGGATAAAAGAATGAAGAAGCATTATAAAGTAATAAAAAAGAAGACAGGAAGGTACAAAATATACCTTACAAAATAAAACGCTGAAAATTTCTTTCTAAAGCTTTCTAAAGAAAAATAGCCTATTAAGTCACAACAATCACAATTTTGAAAATTTTAAAATATTTTTTTATTGTTCTTTAATATAAATGTAATGGAAAAATAACTTTTAGCTATGATTTTTTTTTTCTTTTTGCCGCGAATTTTCATAAGGGGTTGCGCAGGTGTGTTATTCCGAAAGGTATAAACGGAAGTGGTGGTGTATACATCCGCCATCTTGCCGCTGGCTGTTTGAGGGAAAAGAGAGCAGGAGTAGCGGGAGCGGACTCTGTTTGGAAATAAAACCAGGGGGAAAGAGCTCCAGGTAAAAGCTGCGCCATTTTAAACGGTAAGTAAGTCAAAAGCTACATCCTTAACTGTTTTTTGAACAACGCGAGCAGCGTTAGTAATAGTTTGTTCGTTAGGAAAATGTGTAACATGATGAAAAGTGTAGAGACCGGCGCAATGTTGGGCGGTGCACTCCTGTAGCCAAACATTTCACGTTTTCGGTGTGTCAGAAAAGTGTGATTGTGACTTTATCACTTCAACGAAAATATAACGGAACTAAACTTGAACGTTAAAACGATGTTTAGCTAAATTACTCTATCAAGGTATCATTTAATGTATGCAATGACTATTACAATAGATTTTAGTTGGATTTAGTTGTATGAAAACGAAGCACTTGTTGCTAAAGTTGGGAAAAGATTTCATCTGAGTGTGGAGCAGATTTAGGAAACATCCTGAATCCCTGCTGCAGCCTCACGGTGGGCGGCTGCTGGGATTTACAGGGAAAATGATAAAAGGCCAATTGTCCTAAATCTAACCCACAGGCCAAATATGGAAAGGCTTTGCTCCATATTGCAAGGCCGGAGAAATTTGTTCCCTAACAATCTAACTCTGAACAATGCTTTCTTGTCTAATTTGAACTCTGCTGGATATACATTTGTTCAGAAATAATGATGTAGATGTTTCTACATCTCTGAAATGTTCAAACCTCACAGAAAGATGTATGCACTGGTGCTTGGGCAGTTTATCCTGGCAGTTCTGACCCACTAAGCATACATAAAGCAATCTCCACTCTATTGCATCTGGCCTTGTTAATGTGTCCATCTACTTTACCCTCTGTTTCAGGCTGTGCTCATCAAACTGAATCTCTGCTTCCACTTGGCATTTGTACAGATGCAGATGAAGGCCTGAGTAATGGGAATGAAAGAAGAGGAAGAGAGAGAGGGATGAAGGAACTCTCCGTTCTCCTCCTGAATGACAGACTCCCCACAGATCAACTGATTCACCCCCAATCTGCTTTCCTTAGCTTCAGTGGTTCTTGTTGAAAGACCAGGCTAGAAAAGTTGAGAACACACCTCTTTTTATTCCCTCTTGCTTATCTCTTTATACACATATTGGCGTTTCGGCAAGACCAACACCATTACCTACTCTGAAGGAGGGTGCTGCCACTTCTTATTGACACAATTGAGAAGAAAACACTGAACTCTGTACCAGAATCATGGCAAACATTTGCCCATATGGCCATTTCACCCACGCTGTGGTTCGGGGCATCCCAGAGACCTTTGGGAAATTGGCAGGGGGCAGCCAGGAAAACGGGGATATCTCAGTGGATCTGGCCAAGGCTCAGCGTCAGTTTGGTTGCCTGACAGGAGCCCTGAGGCAGAAGGTAGGCCTGCAGCTGATCGAGATCCCCCCTGACCCCAATCTGCCAGAGAGCTGGAGGATAGAGGATGTGGCCGTCATCCAGGGAGATACAGCGCTGATAACCAGGCCCTTCAAAGAACAGAGACACAGTGAGGTAATGCAGTGACATGTCATTCATGTCTCCTCTACTCGTCCCTTAATAATGAAAATATTGTTTGAACTACTTAATTTTACTTTGTGAAATAAAGGGGTAGTGAGGATTTTTTGGTATCCTCATGATCATATATTCAGATAGCCACTGAATTCACTTGTCATTATGAAAATCAGAGACTGCAACAGATCTGTATGTTTGTTAGTGAATATTTAATTTTTTTTTTTTTTTGCAAAACTTCCCTAATTATGTGGTAGCACACTTACTTGTTCCTTCTTGGTGCCTTCATGCGACATTTTAGACTTGAAAGTTTGCTATCAGACAGCCAATTGTTTTTTGTTTTTTTTTAATGCAAGACACAAAGCTTTTACATTGTCCACAGTGTCCATATGTACTTATTGCTCGTCTTCAGGTTTGTTGTTCAGTAGAGCTGTTGAATGCAAAGCTTTTCGCCAGCAGGCTTTTGAGTTTTAGATACGTGCACCAACAAGGAAAACACACCCAACTTGGCAATAACAAACCTAAAAATTAAAATCCAAACTATTGTTTGTACAATCCAAAAAATTGTGATAACTAAAACGTTGGGATAAATACATGCAGTTTGTAGTTAATAAGCTAGTTGACTAAAGAGATAGCAAACACCTTCATACTAACTTAATGCCCCTTAATTGAGTCAAACTTGATTGTATTGAAGTGAGCATGTCTTTGTTTCCCTCCTTCTTTCTCTGTCTTCTCTCTCTCTCTCTCGCCCTCTCAGGCAGAAGCAGTGAGGAGGGTGATGGCCGAGCTTAACGTGAAGGTGGTAGAGNCTCGCCCTCTCAGGCAGAAGCAGTGAGGAGGGTGATGGCCGAGCTTAACGTGAAGGTGGTAGAGATGGGGTCTGAGGAGGGGGGCTCCGGAGGCGCCACACTGGAGGGCAGTGACATCCTCTTCACGGGGAGGGAATTCTTTGTTGGCATCTCGTCCCACACCAACCGCAGCGGGGCCGAGGTGCTGGCAGACACTTTCAGGGTAAGCCGCATGGAGATGATGGAAGATGATGGGTAAATGTATGATTAACAGAGAAACTCATGATACTGTCACAATATTCTGCCAATGAAAACAATCACAAAGCGGATCGTCCTTGACAAAACAGGAATCAAATTACTGCATTCACTGCCTCACCAATAACTTTCAGTTACACATGCAACCATCACTTTAGTGTGAAACATCAATAAACTGTCAAAAGCCAGAAAGCAGAACAAGAGTTGGGCTAGCAGCAAGAAAGGAAGGAAATCTCTGACTCAGCAACACAACAGAAAGCGTTGTGATACTGGAGTCAGAGCATCTATATCATTTCACAAGAGATGCATCACAAGATGTCACAAGACTGACTTTTTGATTTCCTGCTCATGAATGACTGTCAATCAGTGCCTCATGTTGAGAAACATTCAACTTTTAGGTCTGCGCAACAAAGACTTTCTTAGTGCCAAGGTGTCTGTCAGAAAATGAGCCCAGCTGCCAGCCAGAGCAGGCGGCCATTTGCTGCATCGCATTTAGGGAGTTATAGTTTGCAAACAGTGATGAATGAGGCCATTCCATTGGCTAAATAAAGGAGGGAGCACACAGCATGCCCCCCCCCCCC
>VXCM01000793.1:45816-134061 GCA_014773175.1 Lucifuga dentata
TCTCTCCACACACACACACACACACACACACACACACACACACACACACACACGTACTTTGCATCTACTCATGTTGAATGTGTGGAAGTGGTATGATTTAAAGTGGGGTGGGGGTGGGGGGGTCATTTGGTGAACAAGCAATGAAATTAGCAGACCAGCACATCATTTACTTATCTAAACACAGAGGAGGTTCTCAGCATCATTTGCTTTTTGCAGGCTTGATTTTCAAGAAAGAAAATCAAATCTGTATTCCAGTACCTTGTTACTGCTGCTTATTTATTTTTATTGTTATAACCACAATAAATATCCAGACTGCTTCTGTTCTGTTCATATTTTGTAGCTGAGAGTGTTGACAGCATTGCAGTGTAACCTCAGTTTAATAAAAAAAAATTGTAGTTTTAATGTAGGCATTTATGTATCTGAAAATATTGATCTTTTTGATCAAGCAAAAGCAATAAATAGCCTATCATAATAATTATGCAACATAATACTCCAGTAACAATGTCACACAGCAGCATTATTGTTAGTGGGCTCTTTAATAATTACTGCTAAAAGAAATATTTCTTAAGTTGAATGAGGGTTGAATCAATGTGTTTTTTTGGGTTTTTTTTTTTTTAGTAATATTGATGTATTGCAGCTGCTGGAAGTCACTATTTGATTCCTTTGTTCAGTATCTTTAACTGAGCATTTTCAAATCCGCAAATGTACACACCTTCAGTGTTTTAAACTCCATGCAAGTCATTTCTAATTTAACTGGAAGAAACGTGTATGAATTAAACCTCTGATGTCTCCTTCTGTGCAGGACTTTGCTGTGTCCACCGTCCCTGTCTGTGGTGGAGCTCGACTGAAGAATATCTGCTCCATGGGGGGTCCAGACACCATCATCATCAGCCAGAGCGAGGGGGCCAAGAAGACACTTAGGGTGAGTGTGTGTGGGGATGCTGGTGGTATTTCCACATGGGTTTGGGAAGCAAATGCAAAACACGGTAATAAAATTGAAAAACCCACCTGTCCGACACTGAGAATATAGGAAAACCCCAAGCAAAATCCCTCAAATCTTTATGAATATAGGATAAGAATGTTGAGTGATTATGACAGTTAATGTCACACATCATAATCATGCTGGCTAGGCTACAACATGGAGACATCTCGTATCAATCAATATTAGGCCTACTATCGATCATACACTTATCCTCCCATCTCTATTTCTCTGTAGCCTGATGTGAACTGCACACGCACACACACACACACACACACACACACACACACACACACACACACACTGTAACTCCTAACAGCTAATGTCATACTAATGGCATTAGTGTTGCATGTGTGTAATGGGAGTCATGTGCAGCAATGTTTGTGTGTAGCTGTCTGGGCGGTGCACAGTAATATTATGGATGTGTGTGTGTTCAGATGATGGAGCAGCTGACTGATCACCACTATGAAGTGCTCACGGTCCCAGAGGATTCAGCAGCAAACTGCATCTACATCAGAAGCTCATCTAAACGGGATTTCCTGCTGCACCGTCCTGCTGAGGAATGTCCCGAAAGCATCTCTGTGAGTACAGAGGATCATCCTCAGCACGAGCAGCTCAGCTTTTTACAACTGAACAATAGCAGTTCAGTTTTAGGTTGTTTTTTCTCCTTTCACCATTACTGCCCATGGAGAATCTAAACCTGCTGATGGAATCCATCGGCTTCTGCTGTTTCTGAAACATTAAAATTGCTATTATTCTTTAAAGCAGCTTTAAGCAACATTTAACCTTAACTGATCTTTCATTGATCAGCTAGAAGGACGGTTTGATTGAAAAATGTAGGTGGGAAATTGATTTTAAATTAAATGCTTGATTAAATTTTATGCTTTTTTTTTTCCTTCAAAAAAAAGCTAATACAAATTGAAAGGTGATTACAGAAGTCTCTGGTTAAGTCATTATTTAGTCATGCTTCATGATTCTGTTCTGTGTAGTAATCTTATTCCCCCTGCAAGAAATTTATCATTAATTATTCCTGCAAGAAATTTGAGACATTGTAGCAGCAAAAAATATATCTGAAATTTTATGGGTCCAAGGAGAGAAAATCAAGGTTTTCAAATTATACTACTGAAGAAAATCAAATACACTAGCATTATCATTGAGTCATGGAATAGTTTTAAATGATTTTGTATGTGCTGCTGCAAGATACTGTGCAGCAAGTCCCTGAAGCAGTTTTTCTTGCCTTCTTTATTAGTAATTCTGCCTGTGTTCAGCACACTGTACATTAAGGAGTGTCAGGATGAGTACTTCACTTCCTCTCTTCTCTGCAGGCCTTCCAGAAGCTGCAGGACTACACCCTCCTGCCGACGGCCTGCAGCGAGGCGTCTAAGCTCGCAGCATCTCTCTCCTCATTCTGCCTCCTCATCAACAGAAAGCACACGTGCTTCTGAAAAAACACCTAAACACTCCGCGTATAAACGGCTTCTACCTGCACAGGTTCCCATAGGGGTGGAACAGATTTTTATGCCACTAACACTTTTCTAATGAATACTGTATAGCTATTGTGGGCTGTTTACTTCCTGAACCAGCTGATTCTTGGCACAGCTGCCCCCCCTGCTGACGGAACAGCAACATGCTGGCTTCCACACCTTAACTATTCATACCACTGAACCCTCTTGTAGTTTCTCACTGTTCTAATTTGTATGTCGTGATCACATCTTTTCCAGTTCTCATTGACCACTATAGAGTAGAGATAACACGTTTACTGAGAATGTCAAATGTTTGTGAGAAATCAGATTACCAAGTTTGTCGTACTCAAATTTCTATGTTCAGATTCAAATAGTCAACTGAAGAGACATCCAGGAAGGAATGTTTGTTGGTACACTTCAATTTTCTTAAAGCGTTTGTGTTCTGTTACTTTCAGTCTCAATTACACTAGCTTGTAAGTACAAAACTGCATTTTTTTTTCATATTAAATGAATTTTAGCTTTAGTATTTGTAGGAACTATTGAAACACCAATAAAAAAAAAAAAATCTACTGACAATTATCTAAACAGCAGTCGTCCTTTCTGAAATTCCCATTTCAAGTGCTCTTCTCAAATAGTTGTGACAGCAGTGCACAAATCACACACAAAAAAAAAATCAGAAATTTCTTTACATTTATTTGTTTTGTTAGAAAGCAACAAATTTAACGGTTGGACTTGGCAACTCTCTCCAACTCGTCCTTCTTCTTGATGGCGTAAGAGTTAGATGAACCCTAAAAGGAGAAGAAATATTAAGTTAAACATCCCTCAACTATTAAATGTTTCAAATCTGATCTGGAAAAAAAAAAATGGAGGCATTTTATGTGCTACTCCGTGCGAATAGTGGAGTAGGACCACTAGTGATCCAGAATATTCTGATGTGGTTATGATGTAAGCGGGTAAATGTTACCTTGGCGGCATTGATCAGCTCATCAGCCAGGCACTCGGCGATGGTCTTGATATTCCTGAAAGCAGCTTCTCTTGCTCCTGTGCACAGCAGCCAGATGGCCTAAAAGACAAGAAAGGCATTAGTTAGTGAGACGGACCAACAAATGAACTTTAGTGAAATGGACACACGTCAGCAGGGTCATGTGTCTGAGTTGGTGATTGGCTGGGCCACAGCAGACTACAGCCAATTAATAAATAAAGACATTTCCTCTGCGAGCACTCTTGCACACCAAGACAAAAGAGAGTGTCCAAGTGTGACTCCAGCTTCGCTTCATGCATCACAAATAATACAGCTTTTGTATCTACTGATGAAGATAACTGGAATATTTAATTATGCAAAACTTGCTCATTTTCATTTCCTGACTTCCAGCTGATCTTCCCACTGACATTTTTAGCAGCTTCAGTTCATAATTAATATCTCAGTTATGCATAGGCAGAAGCTTTTGATTTTAATGCTACACACTGAAGCAACAACTAGCCAAGCCATTTAGACAGACGTCACTCTCAGTGTTAACTGCATTACCTGGTTCACTCTGCGGAGGGGTGACACGTCCACAGCCTGCCTCCTGACGGTACCGGCACGACCGATACGGGTGGAGTCCTCACGGGGTCCACTGTTGATGATGGCATTCACCAAGACTTGGAGGGGATTCTGTGACAAACATGAGAATGGCATCAGGAATGTCTCTAAAGCATTTGGTGACATCCCATTATGACATTTCCAGAAATCAACACGTATTAATTCCTAGAGTGAACAGCCCCTTGTGTAAAATGCACTGTAACTGCCTCGTGTACCATTTAAAAGCCTGGCGTATCAAATGAAGTTTATCATTCCAACATCAAAGCAGAGTTTCATTATGGCTCTTTGCACTTCTGGTCAGTTTAGAACTGACATGGTTTTACCACTGCCTTTCAGCTCTTCAGCCTGCATTTAATCTGATGGGGCTTTATTACAAATACTGAGCACTAGTTTAGATCACACTGAATGCGTTTTCAATTGAATATTTTAAGCTACAATACATAAAAAACTGCAATGTCTTCAAAAAACAGGCACACATTTGCTTTTTGCCAGTCCCAGACCCACAGCAAAAATCAGATCTACTCTGGGGTTCAACCTTATTTAAAAACTAATTCTTGTCCATTTCTGGGCCACAAACCATCAAACATGTTGCCATGCTGCACACACACACCTCTCCGGTCAGCAGGTGGATGATCTCAAAGGCGTGTTTGACAATGCGCACTGTCATCAGCTTCTTGCCGTTGTTGCGGCCATGCATCATCATGGAGTTGGTCAGACGCTCCACAATGGGGCACTGGGCCTTGCGGAAACGTTTTGCAGCATAACGTCCTCCAGAGTGTGGCAGGTACTTGGCGTACTTCTCTTTTACAGCAATGTAGTCCTGTAGTGAAGACAGAGTCATTTAAGAATTCCACATTTTATCAAGTTTGGTAGAATAGCTGTGGAGATGAGTACAATGAGCAAGTGTGTCTGAGTTGGTGGTTGACTGGGCCACAGCAGACTACAGCCAATGAATAAGCAAAGACATGTTTTCTCTGCGAGCACTCTAGCACACCAGCACAACGGAGAAGTGTCCAGGCGTGACTCTAGCCTCGCTTTACAGCACAAAATCAATCATACGCAACAGAAACATACATGCTTCTTACCTGCAGGGAGATGTCATTGATCTGGACATCATCAGTGCTCCACTTTCCAAAGAGCTTGATCTCTGGGGTCTCAGCCACAGCTGGGGCAGTCTCCCACTCAGTCACTGAGGATAAACAAACGCGACACATTTATAAAGAACAAAAGCTGTAACAAAAGCTTTCCTATTCGTTCCATTAGTTTCCCCCCAAACTTCAGATTCTACAGCAAAACCCTCAGTCAGAAAATGAAATGAATGAAAAGAAAATTTTTCTGACTGACGAAGCCATTTGGATGGATGCTGAAACATTTCAGAATTAAAAATCTGAATCCAGTTGGCCTGAGTTTTCATACAACATATCTACGGCCTGATGACAGAGTCTTCATCAAAACATTAGATCATTTTGCAAGGTATGCATAAAAGTCACACTGGGTCTGTCATTGTCGGATGGCATGGTTAAGTACTTAAGAAATCACAGCTCTGTACTTAACAAATCATTCTGAGAGACTACTTTTTAACATTAATTTAAAAACAAAGGAGAATTTAAGCACCAGGGTTCATATCAGTCACACAAAGATTAGAGGGACAGACAGGCAACTAACGATCATATGCATGTCTGTTAAAACTAGCAGATGACATTACCAGAAATATCTTATCAATTCGTTTAAATGTGGATTTCTTAAGTGTAAAACCACAGAAAGAATGAATGCTAAATGAAAAAGAGCCACAATACAAGGCCTTACTTGAAGCCTGCTACATTAGCCAATTTAAGCCATGGTAGCCGCAATGCTAACAAATCCATGAGAAGCTAAATTTCCCCACTACAAATTGTATCTGCGGTCGCTTCAATATTGGAAAATGTGTAAGTATCACCAATACAAGCGCGTTATTGAGTTTTATGGAATACTGAGTGTAGTAACTAAGAACATGTCTGACAACATGCAGTATCCACATGTGCTAACAGATAGCCACATGCTAACACTCAGCGGCGATGTACTCGGTGGAAACATTTAGGGAGAATAAAGCCCCACTTCAACCAAACTGAGATGATTTTCTCTGATTTCCGCCACAACTGCAATCGGTACCGCGTTTATTTATCTGCTAAATCTATTTTTGTATGAGATGTAGATTGCGGAAAAGGCGAATTTGTCACTCACTTGTGTCTGCTGTTCTGTACCACACTTCTCAGAGACGGAAAAGGGCCTTCACGCGGCGCCGCGTGCGCATATCCGGCAGCCTGCTAGGCTTCTTCCGGCGCGCAGTGCTTTTAGGGATTTGCAGTTTTTTTGTTTTTTTTTTAAAAGAAAAACTTATATTCTTTACAATAGTTTTACAAAAGCTTCAATGTGTGCTTAAGCTAGAGAAGTGGGTAAGCTTTTAGAAAATGGCACCAGTAATATGCTAAAAAGACAATGCAAATATGAGCACGTTGGCTATAAAAATTAATTTCAGTTTGTCTTGTCACTAAGCAAAATAGTGGTTGCAGGGGTCAAAAGATAAACAAGTAATAGTAATAATAACTTTATTTATATAGCACCTTTCAAAACAGAGTTACAAGGTGCTTAACAATATAGCCAAGTTCATGCACAATAAAAATAATAAGAGTTACAAGGTGCTAACAACACAGACAATAGTGCACAAAANACAGTTTATTTGGGATCAATTAAAAGCCTTACAGTAAAAATAAGTTTTCAGCTGTGTTTTAAAAGAAGACACTGAGTTAGCGATTCTGAGATCCTCCGGGATCTGTTCCTTGGGGCAGGAACAGAAAAGGCCTGATCACCTTTAGTGACGTGACAACATCTAGGATCTACCAAGAGGTTTTTGCCAGAGGATCTCAGACAGCAATCAGGCTTATACCAAGTTAAAAGATCACGCATATAAGAATGTGCTTGGCTGTGTAAAGTTTTAAAAACCACCAACAAAACCTTTAAATCAATCCTAAAGCTAACAGGCAACCAGTGAAGGCCTGCAAGAATCGCACTAGAAGTGACCATAATAAGCAAGTAATAATAATAATAGTTTATTATTAACTATTATTATTATTACTTAACTATTATTAATAACAGTTTAAGAGTTTTAACTCACTCTTCTGGAGTGAGTTAAAAGCCTAGCAGCAGCATTGTAGATAAACTGAAGCCAGTGAATGTTGCCCTTGCTGATGCCTGAACAAAGTGTACTGCAATAATCAAGTCTGGAGGAGATAAATGCAAGTAGCACCTAGCATAAAACATATTCATGACATGTAGAAAAACCACAAATTAGTGGTAATTATTTAAATTAATTTGTGAGGTATGTTTTAAAGGGTATTTCCAATGTGAACAATCAAGTCAAGCAAAATATACATTCAAAATGTCTTTTATTGAGGAATTGACATGTGACTCTTTCCCATTTATAGATCACATATACTGTATGTAGAAAATGTAAAATAGTAGATTTTTTTGAGATTAAAAAAAGGAGTCCATATCTACATTTACCGTCTGTACTGCAAGAAAACTGAACACAGCAGGACATCCCTTAAATCCACAAATTATGCAATTATGTCAGTTAATTTAAACAAGCATACATAAAACAAAGACTTTGACAATATTCGAAATAACACTAGAAATTCAACAGCTTTAAAAGTTAAACAGTCCCAGTCATCAAACTGTCCCATCTTCAACATTCCCCCCCCCTCAGTTCCCTTCCCTTGTCTGGTTTACTTGGCAACCACCCTGTACAATGCAGATTTCACTTTTTCAAATGTTAATTCACTTCTTGTTTTTGCATGACATATTTCCCCTTTGCAAAACATTTATAATACAGCAGGCAACCATATACATCCAACATATTGTAGTTAAAAGAACTAATTTCTTTTATTAGAGACAAAATATGTCTTTCAAATGCCTGAGATTTCTAAATGTGATGGGAGGTAAAGAGTGTCACATACAATAGTCTGGTGGACAGGTAAACGCTTATAACACTGCCACTCTCTAGCCAGTCTGTATCAGTCTCAACCCCCCTTTCATTCTTTTAGCACCATCACTACAGGCAGTGTGTCATAGCACTTTGGTATGGAAAATTAAACACTGAGGCATGAGGGGAAATAGTCTACAATTAAGGCTTAATCTAATACAGCGACAGCTCTGAGTATAGCTCATAAGCACTGCATGAAAATGATTATAAATCTATGATATCCATCATCAGATATCAACACATCATAAGTTTTGTAGGTTAAAACAAAGAAAAATACAATGGTCATGATTCAAAAAAGGAAAAATAAAAATATTAAATCACTGCTGTGTCAAGATGAGCAGGGCAGTGTGTCTGTACATGTAGACAAGATGACAGAATGTCACTCAGGCACTATTGTGTTGTGTGATACTTTGTGAGGTATGTGTGACCAAACACACAGATACACACAGGAATACGTACATGTTTTGATACAACTTAAACTCTGTTTTTCTGTTGCAGGCTGATACGGCAGAATAGAAATTTGAACTACTGTATTTCCACTTCATTAAAGCGTTTATGCTGTTGTTCCTTAAAGTTTGTGCGCTGGAAAATTCCTCTAGCACACAAACAGCGATGAGTTATGTGTTTCCAACAGTGGCTTGTTTGAAATAAATACAGAAATAGGGCTTTAAATGTTTAAAATAAACACACAGCAGTGGTTCTCTTTTACATAACAGAAATTAAAAGCTTATTTTGCTGCAGGGCTGACACCTTGTGTGTATCTGTGTGCATGTGCTTGTGTGTCTATGTGTGCGTTTGTGCGTCTGCTGTCTAAAATTCTGAAAGTCTGTTCTACACCAGCCACTTCTCTATGCAGGTGTGGAATACAGTCTCATTGGAATGCCACATGACGTGCTCGACACCAGCCACAGAGCACAGGATGAGGTCACCACGAGCCGCCAGCGTCTTCAGACCGAAAACATCTCCTAAATAAAACTGAGGCAAAAAATAGAGTCAGGAAAAGGACATCTAGACTGTAGGTATCAAAAATAAATTGTGATAATAACAAAGAGTCATGAAGCAAAAACTCAAAATAGTGCAGTGTGGAGTCTGATTTCCACTCACATCTTGTTGCTGCATTTCAACGACGGTTTCGTTATCGTCAAAAAATGCAAACTGACTGTAAAGTAAGCAAAAAGAAAGCGAAAGTGTGAGAGGCTCACATCAGAGGGAGGAATCATAAACAAAGAAAAGCAAGGAAAGCCGAGTACTGGCTGTATTTACAACAGAAAGAGTTAACATGACATTGGAAACAGGCTTTGTAGAAATCAGATTAATTTAGAATAGGTACTATAGGTAAGTAATAAACATGAATATAACTGGGGAAAACTGTTGCAATCTTGCAACAGTAACCTTAATCACAGTAAATCAAAGTGAAAAATAAATCACTCATCTGATCACAGCTGTTACTATCATTGTTTTGGCTTTGATCAGGGTTACCTGAGAGCATGTATAATATTCAATGAACTTAGCCCTTGGTTTCTCAAAAAGATGTTATGACTATGATCATTTTCATGCAATAGTATGAATCTTAAAGTATCTGTGTATAAGTACAATTGGAATATAGATGGTAGAGAAATGACATTTGGGTACATCAGGTGACACTAACTTCTTCCATCAAAATGTGCAAAAATACAATTCTGTGCTGACTGAGTTTCTCCTACTACAATTAAGATTAAATCATTTTTTTTGTTTTTTTTTGTATACAGAGGAGGATTATTAGCTGAAATTATATTTGAGGTTAAAGACCATGAGCATAATACTGTTTGAGAAGCTCAGCAGAGCAGAATGGGGCAGGACCACCTCACCTAGACTGCCATGGAGTGATGACACCATCATCTGGTCCTCCAATCAACACCAGCTTTTCAATCTTGAGGAAGTTTTTCTTCCACTCTGAGAACAAAAGATAAAGCATACTGAATATGAAAATGAGATATCAACCACTTAAAAATATAGGATAACAGTGAATTTTCAACATGGCAACATGTTTAAACTGACAGTCCTTAAGTAAGAGAAGTAAGCTTATCATGTAGTGATAAGATAAATTTCAAGTAGCAAAGTTATTTCATAATGGGTCCACAGAATGCATTATAATGCAGCAAAATAACAATACCTCTAAGTAGCTGTAATAAGATACACTTAAAGAACCATGCCATCCATTTTGCATGTTTGAGCCCTAATATATTCAATTTTCATACATGTAATGTTACTGACAATCATTTCTCAAAGCATACTACTGGANATATATTCAATTTTCATACATGTAATGTTACTGACAATCATTTCTCAAAGCATACTACTGGAAAGGAGAGTTAAAAATTTTTTTCCTACCTTCCAGACCACCATTGGTTTCAATTCATTCTGGTACATTATTAAAATCAACTTGCTGATACTTGAAACGTTCTTGGGATAGGTAATCCATCATCGCAAACAAGATGTGTATTCAGGGTTTTTTTAGAAGTTATGTAATTTTAGCATTTAAGCGCAATAAAAAAGCACAGAGTGAATGCATGTCTCCACTGGGGAATATAGTCCCAAAAGAAGACCTGCGTTTATCGAAAAATTTAAATGATCATGACTTCTTAAGGCTGCGTAACCAACGAAACATCAATTTTTAAGGTGGGTGTATCGCTTGAATGTTTGATTTTGAAAGATTAAGAGATTTTGCAAATTATCAGGAAAGCTGTAATATGGTTTTATCCTTTGGGAAATGATTGTCAGTAACGTAACATGTATGAAAATTGAATATATTAGGCTCAAACATGCACAATGGAAGGTATGGTCCTTTAATGAAGAATAACTACTTCGGCAAATGTAAAGACAGGATTAATTTAATGAAGACCTTAATCAGAACAACTTGGTCCTTTGTATTGATACTACTTTTCAGGAGATGTGTCAAAGGTCAGAGTTGGCTAATGTCACTTCAAAATGAAGATAAATACACACTGTTTGCAAGTGTGACATTAACAGATGAGTTTTACAAATTATGAATTTGCTGACCTGTTGAATTTGGATTCGGCCTCTCGCTGTTGAGCAAAGCCAAATAATCGCTGCTCTGTACGTACAGGTCTTTGTGGTGGGGGTCTGCAGGAGGATGAGGGGAGAGAAAAAACAACCAACATGTCAAAAGGCACATTTATCAGGCATCTGGACAGGTGAGCAATCGCAGGTACCCACTATTTTGCTACCAAGCATCATCACTTTAAATTTAAAATGATTTTGGAGGAAAAACACAAAGAAAATATAGCTTCAAATTCCTCCATTTTCTACCTGCCAACTGTATGAGAGATATTTCTGAAAACGTCTTTTCTTGACTCACCATTCCAGTAGTTGCAGATAGAAATCCTCTGACCTATCGCAGTGTAGCAGAGGTGGTAGAGGTTAGATTTCACAAACTGAGGGAAGAGGTACTTCAAGTAGTCTGTGTCTGAGAGGAAACAAGAGATGAAAAGCAGAGTCACTATCATGCTCAGGAGCTGAGAAGAAACCAAACTGAAATTAGATACGACTATGTTACTCTACAACACACACGATCTTGTGTCCAGATTGTTTTTTGTTTGGAGAAACAGAGCAGAAATTCAGTCCTATCAAAGAAGGGGTTTACCATGCACTCATGTTTTTTTAATCACTTTCACATTACCGTATTAGGTATGGGTTTTGAAAATGCACCCACCTCCATATTGCCCAGCTTGGGGTGAAGACAGAGAGATGAAAGTGTGAACGTTATGGTCAGAAAGAACGGAGAGGATCCCTCTGCAAATCAGCCCACCTGTGAGAACATCAACAATATTTATTTATCCATCCAGTTTTCTTNGATCCCTCTGCAAATCAGCCCACCTGTGAGAACATCAACAATATTTATTTATCCATCCAGTTTTCTTACTTGCTCATTTTTGTCTGGATAGGCAAGAGGCTGGCGTGTATCCTAATGCACATGAACATCATACTACTTCCATGGTCAGTAGTCAGATAATCACTGGGTCATGTGTGATGTTATATTCCAGTATAAAATCTTGGACTTATACTAGGAAAAAAGCAACTGAATGGCTCTTTAATGGGGAAATCCAAGTAGGACACTTGTTTCTCAACACACACCAGTGTGATGTTAAAACTGCATTACCATACAATGACTGCATGCATCAACACTGCATCATTTTCCCAAAACCACATTCAATGTACCTTCAAAATGACAGCAAATAAATTTTAACCATACATATCTGATATTATTTCTTATTTAGCCCATGCTGCCAAATATTATTATAGTCGAACCTGTTGCATGAGAAACTTTTATTACGTGTGTTGGGAAAGAAAATATCATATTTTGCTCTTGGTTTTTACAAACTGACTGAATGGAACTTTTATTGCTTGAATTGCTTGAATTACAGTCTGCTGGCTGGGAATTTCCTATTTCTGACTCATGCGGCAAAAATCTGGAGTATCATAAAACTGCAGTGTACGCAGCAATAGTAGTAAAACAACAAAAGCAGAGTTTTGTAAAGCTCAAGCTTTTAGAAGGAGAGGTGATGATTCTGGAGAGTCATAGAAAATGGTGTTAGTGACTCATGCGCGCACACATGCACAGACCTTGAGAGTAGCAGATAAAGTGGACACCATCTGCTGCATTTTGCATAATGGGGTAAATAGCTGCCTTGAAGCCTTCAACCTGTTTCCACATAGGCTGCAGGCTGGCACTTCTGTCAAACAAGTCAATCACAGACACGTTGGTTCCAGGATGAGACTGCAAAAGAGAGGAAGAGATGTTTTATTTCACAAAACAAAGTGTGTTTTGTGAAATAACTTCATCATATCATGATGAACTTCAAAATGCTAAATTCAAAAGCAGCCGAGCCATTAAGTCACTGATCAGATATTATCTAATACCTCAAATGGCACCAATTATTTGGGACCTTTAACAAATAACTGATCAGAAAGTACTTTAAATATTGATAAATCAGTAGGAGGTTTGTCAGCAGCAACACACACAACTGATGCAGCAAGAGAGAAAGACTGAACTTCCCCTTTTCGTCTTTAGTCTGCTTCCTGGTTTTCAGGCCACGGCTTTCTTAGACAGCAGAGATGAGAAAGAGGAACTTAATATTTGTCCAGCCTGATCAACCCCACAAAAATTTCCCTTTTATGATCCACCACATCTTCAGCATCAAAGAACATGGCTGGGGAAAAATTAGCTGTGGCCCCTGTTGCATTCAAGTACCAAGGTTAATAATATTTTGCCTATAACCACAGAAACAGTACTCGTGTGGGAAGAAGACCTGGCCCTGGGTACGTTTGTGTGCCAGTTACATTTTGTTTATGTCACACGTCTTTCTTTACAACAGGGCCTGAAGATTAGGACTCAGCAGGACTCATGTAAAGGCCCTTATCATTTCAGATACTGTAATTCAGCAGCGCAAAGTACAGTAAACCAAGTAACAAACAGTGAACCCTTTGGGGCCACTGTGGATTTGGGGCCCCTAGGGCACTTTCCACTTTTACCTATCTAATAGTCCAGCCTTTCCAATACTGCCAAGAGAAAAGAAAAGTAAAGCAGTATGTTCATCTGAAGCTCCTACACACATTTCTAGATCAATGCTGCACTCACCACTTCACTGTTTGCAACCTGAATGAAACTCAGGTTGAGTCTAGATCTATTTTAGTTTGTCTGTTTCCATTTATAACCCTCATGAAAACATTACAGCACAATGCTGCAATATATATAAATTATAACTTGTTTACAGTTCTCTAATGTAACTGCAGCAAGCCTGTAGTGGAGGAGCCTGTGTACACTTCATACTGTTACAACACGATAAAATAGAAGTCTAGTTAACATTATTTACAGTATTACTCACAGTATGATGTCTGTTAAGCTATGTGAATTTATAGAGAAGTACAGCATAGTGCAGTATAGTATACTATACATTGCATGGTGCTGGCAGTATGTGGTGATATAACCTTTAAGGCCTGCGTGTAAAGTTCACGATGTTCAACTACTGATAAAAATAATTTTATCTTGCTTTGATGCTTGATGCAAATATATATTAAAAAGGCAAACCCAGTTTCTGTGTTTTTGCTGCTCACCTCGTTGACGAAGCGCAGTAAGTTTTTAAAGTCCCCTGAGCTGTCGAACAGTCCATGCACTATGATCACCGGCTTGTACCCGACTACCGCAGCCCACAGACACGCACCGAGCAGCGGACACAGCAGGCCCGCAGCACCGCTCCTTCTCCGGCTTGACGCGGCACAATGAGAACCCTTCATTATAGCTCAAAACAATAAAAAACCCAAATAAAACCTATAAGAATTCGGGAATAAAAAGCCACCCGGTAAAATAAAATTAAAAAAAATAAAATAAATATATTAATGTATTTTAGCTAATGCTGTGCTAGCATCATCCTGTCCATGTCTCTCCAGCTCCCCGCTATCAGGTTTTTAAAGTTCCTCCTATGATGCTGTTACCCCCTTATGCTCGTTTCACCAAACCGCTGCAGTCTTTGATTTGATTCCTCTTGTTTTGCTCCGGTAAAAAAAAAAAAGTGATACAGCCACTTGTTACGTCACTTCCTCTTTTCAAAATAAAGCCTTGGAAAATTGTTACTTGTGTGCATAAAAAGTATGATTTATATTTAGGTAAGCATGTGAACGGACAGTTCTTGCAGGTTCCATGGATTCCAATCTGACCGTCAGCAGTCACATTTCCAGAGATCAGACATGAATCAGATACAAGTGACCCAAATCTGATTTGGAAAAACCTGAATTGATTTGTTCACACTGCTGAGAGAAAAAAAAAAAAAAAAANAAAAAAAAAAAAAAAAGTGAATGAGTCACATGTAGTAAAAAAATAAATAAATAAATTACATTTGGGCCACCTCAGCCCATAATGTTAACGTAGCAATAGATGTTATAGAACTCACTGTAAGCATGATATTTTATGGTTTAGTGTTTAACCTGCATAGCTCATTGATTTCTGTAGGGATGCACACTAGATCAAACAAAACCACAAATCTGACCTGTTTCTATTCTGCCTTGATTAATCACTGTCAAGCAAACACACACAGGAACACATGTAGCATTTAAACAGCAAATTGTGTGATAATAGGCTTTATTAATCATTACTGCAAGTGAGTACAGAACATCCCACTGAGTGGGGGAAAGTCACATCACTTTTATTTTCAATACAGTAAATACATCCTGAAGATCATGTTCAAGCTCAGTGAGAGAAGCTGAACAAACAAAAAGCATCTGCCATTTAATGCTTTACCAATAATAACCAGCTTGCAGGTATATGGTCCCTTTTATAGACAGATTTGTTAATATACAAAATGAGCTGCTTCCACAAACATCTGTCTATTAATTCCAAAGGCAGGGCAAAGCACAAAAATCACAATATCTGAAGTGGGTATTAGCTAGGCTGGTGGCTATCTTTTGGCTTGTAAAAACAGTGCAGAGAATTGCTTTGGCTTGTTCTGAATAATGTTGGAGTGTCAGTGTTATCTATTAACCTAGATAAAGCATTTAAAGATGCCTTAAAGTGCATCCAATGTAACAGCTACAATTTAGTTTGCTTAGATCTTGGTGGGAAAAAGAAAAGGAAAGAGATTTGTCCCTTATCAAAAAGCATTAGCACCTATCATCCAGTGATTCAGTCATTATCAATGCTTTCTCAGCTCTAGCATAGTATTACACTCCAGCATGCATGAGGAAACTTCTATGATAAAGACAAGCCTCAGCAAGATGTCTACACCAGTTAAACACTGGTTTAAGAAATAAAGTATTTTTGCTGATGTACACAAGTTTGAATATCTGCACAAGAAGCTCTACACAGTAGGCTGCAGTAGTTCTTGTAGCTGACACAGAGTGTTTTTCAGGGTGAGAGCCAGCGTTTCTGCGTGGGTCTCCTCACAGCAATTGAAGGCTGTTATGGAAAAGTGGACGTGGTCTGCCTGGGGGTTGTAGCATATGGCGTATCCATCAGGAACGAGGGGGCCGAAACACATCACACTGTCTGTGTTTGCAGGTACCTAAAAGAAGAAGAAAGTGGAAAACGAGATATTGTATAGAGAAAGAATACAAGTTACAGTCCTGCAAGCAGTCTGAAGATTGTGGGGGGAATTCATAAATCACAGTGCCAAATTTAACATGTCGATAAGGGCAAACAGCACCACGCAACCACGTTCCCTCATTCATTTAAGTGTGTGGGGAAATAAAATGCCAGTGAAATTCAGTTAAAATGTATGTACTGCTTTTACAATAATCTGTTTGTTTTTCAGTGTCATTAACCTTGTAACTTTGTTTTAAAAAGGTGCTATATAAATAAAGTTATTATTATTATTATTATTATTATTATTATTNTTTTAAAAAGGTGCTATATAAATAAAGTTATTATTATTATTATTATTATTATTATTATTATTATTAAGTCATATCTACTGACTCAAATCTTTAATGGATCCATGGCAGACAGATCTTCTTAATATCAGTTAATTTTGGAGACCGTGATATGAAAATATTTGGAAGCCCCTGTCACAGTTAATCTATACTGACAATACAATAGCAGTGATACATTAAGAAGACTGAGCAACAATTGTTGATTTGCTTATTCATGGCACTCTATGTATCTGAAAAGGTAAAGTGAATAGATTGAATTAACTGGATTATGGCATAAGATCAATACCACTGTTGAGCTTGATCAAGAGGATGATGTGGGAATAAAGAGTTAATAAAGAAAGGGTACAATATAAAGGTATTGTAAAAGGGGTAATAGAAAACAAAAAAAAAATCCATCAGGCCATCAAAAACATGCATCATTCTGCCTTAAACAACATGTTTGCAATAAACTCAGCACTTTAGCATCTGGCAGAACGAATAATAAATAAAGCGAAGAGGAGCAGATTTACTGCTGCAAACTCCCAAGTGCATTATGAGGCAGTACATGTGACACTGCAGTAGGAAGTCACATGCATGAAAACAGCAGCTGACACAAAATTTCCCCTCATACATTCAAACCATTGTCACATCATGAACCATCAAAAGAATTTCCACCTGGGCAATAGCATGATTATTACTGTGTATGTTTAACTAAAATATCTGACATCTCTAACCAAAAGTACACAGAGCCCCACACAAACTCACCTGTCCTGTTCTGAGTTTCCAGTGTGTTGCCAGCCCATAAGCTGTATCCATGAAGACTTTGGGAATACTCAGTCCTTGCTCGATGGCTTGGAGCTTGAGCCCCAGCAGGTGACGATCAATGCCATGCCCTTTAAGTGCCTAAACAGAACAGAGGATGAGTGACAGTGGAAAAGAAAAACTAGATGATAACAGTTATTGATAGATGATAACGGCTGGTATTCACCTGATCAGTCAGAGCCCTGTAGGCATCAACAGCTTCTCTTAACATTTGTAGCTTTGCTTCCCGCTGCAAAAAAAAAAAAAAAAAAANAAAAAAAAAAAAAAAAAACACACACACACACAATGATCACAGGCTACCACCTTTTCTTCAATATTAATTCACCAAAGCCAAATGAGCAGAGGTAAAACTGTTTCTCACCGAAACTGATGGATCATCAAAGGCAAGTATGAACTTCAGCGTCTGATTTGTTGGTGAGCGGATAAATTCTGTCCGTCCTCCTCGAAACATCCTCTGAGAGGCGATGTCACAGGCAGGACAGACCTCATTGTGAACTCTAAGAGTGTGAAATTGATCAAAATAAAAAAGGGGAAAGTGTGTGATGTAACACACAATATAGCTCTTTCAGTCTGATTTATGACCAAATTCTGACTATGACTCATGCTTCCAGGCCACAATGCAAGCAACAGCAGAATAAAGTGTTACTAAACTTTATGTGCAACTGAGATATTTATTTAGGGTAAATATCCGCCTTAGAACACTCCAAAAAATAACTGGAGGTGATGTACAGTACCTTATATTCCTAGGTCTACTGCTAGGTTTGCTGTTTGATGGAGAAATATTCTGTTTATATTTTCACTCTATACTAGGCAGTTATTGTATAAAAGGCCAGAGTTATACATGAGATCATCATATACAGTATGATGTCATGCTTAAAGTAATTTCATAGTTTCATAGCTCAGTATGTGATTGAAGGCAACACTATTATGCTCTTTATCATCTGTTTGTTGAAGGTCAGTCTGGGAAAAGTAAGACATTTCTAACTGATGGGTTATTGTATGGCGCGGTACGTCTAGGGAACCTGGGTAAATTGAAAACTGATTACACAGAACAGTGTAAGAGTATTAAAAACAGGATTCTTGTTTTAAGGCAAATAATAAAAAGAAGACTTTGTCTTTGCTGCTGAGGTCAGTCATAGGTTCAGTGTCCTGACCTGTAATAGGCCAACTGCAAAGCGACCTGGATGAAGGCGTTTGGACTCATGTTGTGTTGCTTTGGCAAGTCCTTCCCAAACTTCTTGAAGTTGAACACGTTCACATCAAGGTCATTGATCAGTCTGCAGGAAAATTCAAACATTATTTGCATTTTTTATTATGCCACACAGTAATTCATATATCCTGAAATCATACCCTCATGAGGTCTTCTGTATGAACAAGCCATCGCTGAGGTATGAGTGTTTGCATTAGGGCCGCGGTCAGGCCTCAGCACAATAGAGCCCGGATTATTATAATGACTTCTTGTTTCAAAAAGGTCACGTGAACAACAGAGGAAACGATAACTCTGTTTACACTCCTGCAGCTTTGCCTCAGCCATTTTTATTAGATTGTGAAGCAAAAGCAAACATCCAGCTTGTGCAGTGAGGCCATTCTTCTCTTATCATACAGAGACCCTGCAGTGACTTTATATTCAGAATACAGTTCATTCACAACCTGCTGAGAAGAAACTTACATATCCAGATTTTGCTTGGCGTGCTCGATGTCCCTCTTAATTTCTCGGCCTATGTTAAAGTAAAGCTTCTTTGGCATTGGTAGGGGAACCAATGGCGCCCTCTTGGGATCTGGTTTCTCACTACAGGACAGAAAGTAGAAATTAAACATTCATGAATATATGTAATGTAATACAGTATTGTATATATATTAATGTATATATCATGATGCTGTCACCATAATCTGGAAGGACTGCACATGCAGCAAATGGGGAAATGCCATTATCTCACCAGTACTCCAGAATATGATCCAGCAGGGTTGCTATGGGGGGACCCTCAGCAATGGCTTGTTCATACAGAAGACCCCATGAACCGTCTTCACCCACCACAAACTGTTCAACCAAGACAAACGATCAAGGGGACATTTAACCAAAACACTCTCATTGCATGAGTCTGCATCACCTAACATATTCAAAGCTTTGCTTGTTATACAGTATGGGAACATTTCTATTGCTCACCTGCAGTGTTTTGTCAAACCAGCGGTTGCCGCTGTTGGAAAACGTCCCGCCCCCATGCAGCACCTGGGCTGCCTTTCGGCTGGCATACCTGCCAATCAAAGTTAGAGCAAACAGAAATGACCCACTGGAAAGGTAAAAAAAATAAATAAATAAATAAATAAATGAAGATATTCCTAAAGTCATATGTAGGCATTGCATTCCAAACTGTCAGACATGCAAATCCACATGTGCCACATCAGCAGCAACCATGACAACCTTTTTAAGAGACTGTGCAGAATTGTAAGAAGTGACACGTTTACATTGTTGCTTGAAAGAAAAATGTCAACATAAAAGAATAATGATATCTGTTCACACACAGAGAATTACACAACACATACTTAGCAAACACAGAAATACCTGAGTGTGGATTATGCGACATCCAACAGTTGAAACAGGACAGGAGAAACAGGAGTTAGAGGAGCTGGATGTATGTGTATGTGTATGTGTGCGTGTGTGTGTGTGTGTGTGTGTGTGTGCATACTTCTCATCTGATATCCTCATGACTGGAGAGTCCAGACACAGATTGAAAAGTCCCTTCTCTATCACCCGCACTGACTCCTTATTGAGTTTATCTGAGAGGACAGAAAGAGAAACAGCTGAGAAAACCAACAGTTTAACAATTTCAAGATCCATTATATTAAGTTATATAAACCAAATACAGTAATTTAGGAAAAACAAAACAAACAAAAAAAAATAGCCTTTAAACATCCTACTTCCAGATGGTGTGTTTACAGAACTTCCAAACTACTAACATTTTGGACTTGATTGCAAAAACTTTTAGTCTTCAACCTGAGTCAAAATCAACTACATCCAGTCTTGTTCTCATCTAGGAATCCACTTACATGCTGAATATTGCCCTGACTGCTCCTAATAACAGTATATTCCACTGCACCTACAAAATAATTTTCTGAGGCACTTTTCATGCACATAAGCTATAGTGATGTGCACTTGTCATAACTGTATTTAGTCCTGTGATCTACCTCTGAGCAGGCGGTTATAGGCTTGTCCCCAGGTGTGGCGGTGCTCGCTGGTCAGGATGCCCATCGGCTCTTTGTCTGTCTTCCAGGATTGAGACCGGATCCTCAGCAGCTGGCCGTGGATCTGGCTTTCTGTCATCCTGGAGCCATCGCTATTGTACACCTCCAACTGGAAGAACTGGTGTCCAGAATTAAATGGTGACAGGAAAAGAAATGAGGATACAACCATCATAAATAATTTATTACAGTGAGAAATGTAAGGGTTTTCCCTTTTTCAATAGGATTGCTAAATTTCAGTGCAACAATTTCCTGACTCAAAAAAGCTCTGTGAATGTATACATTGCCTGTCATTGTCAAAATGTCATGTTACAAATTTGTGGCCTAATTTCCCAGTTCAACCTTGGATTCGTTCATAACTGCAGCTGTGTCTCAGAAATTAAGTCTGCAGAAATTTCCCCTGACAGAAAGCAGTAGTACAGCTGGTTTATTAACATTAAACACACACATACTGTGCACTTCCAAAATGTGCCTCATCCCCACATATCTATAATTCAGTTTATATTAGCCCCAAGGGGCTAACATAAAATGAGACAAATAGAATTTATGACGGAGCCGTACTGAGGTTTTACTACTGCAAAATCTCTGATCTGCCACAATTTTGCAATAAATGAGCTACTGTTAGACCATGTGAGTTTTATTTACAAGGCTTGGTAATTAGATAGTTTAAAACTTAAGAAAACCAAACTCAAACATGAAACAAAGTAATGTTTTTCTCTGTGATTTGGACCAAATTAGAGGTGTAGGCGTGGTCACATAAGATTGTTATTATGATGAGCTTTCTTTGGGACTGTCAAGAAACAAGACTTGACATGACTGCAACATTGTATAACTGGAAATCCCAACAGGGCAATAAATGATACTGAGATGTATACAGTAAAGTAATGAGGGGAAAAAAGAAAAGAGAAGTCTGCCTGGATCATCTGCTGTTGGCTTGTCCCACCTGGTAATTTCTAACTACGGTGATGTGTGTGGGGGACTGTCTGGAGCGGCCATGGTAGGCGATGTAGTCGTGTTTTGGGCCTGGGATCCTGCAGGAGGAGAAGAGGAGCGGGTAGAGCTCCATGCATAGAGGTTTGCCTCGCATGTACTCTACCGGCAGCTGGCCACTAAAATAAGGACAGAGAGACATTCTGTATTTCAAACACAAGGGGAACAATATGGAAGTTCATTACAAACAAAACTACTGAGCAAGCACAAAATTAATTTGAGTGCTTTGAAAGTGTAAAAGGTTTTCAGAGCATGCAGGGACAGATTCATAAGAAAAGAACTGGTTGAGAGTATAAAGGTTTCACCTTATTTACCTTATCTGCACTCAGTTTAAAAAAAAAAAAAAAAAAAAAAAAAAAAAAATCAGACAGTTCTATCAGAGAGAGCTGCCATGCAGTAGAACTCAGCCAAACAGGTTTTGCTCAGCCTGCTTTGGTGCCAGAGGGATGGGCATTTATAGAGGATGTACCAGAAATGTCCTGATGTAGTAAACTCCACCAATCTAGTGCTCCGAGCAAGCTAAAACAAATCAATATTCACGTACAACTATTCTTATTGAGGTCCTGGGCGAAGCAGATACGGAATGACAGAAATGGCAGCAGAGAGGTTTCGATTGTGTGCTACGAGTGTTCTGTTAGCTTTGAACAGATAGTGTTACAAACAGTGCTGTCAAATACATTTAGATGCAGATTAATTTCATACGCCAAAGCAGCACAAGTCACTGACAGCCAGGATAAAGGTTGGAGCACTAAAATAGCCGTTAGGGAAAGTGAATGCAGCACTGCAGATTATTAGTCATCGGTGGATCAGCATTTGGCCAAAGGTTGACAGCAGCAGTTCTGGTCCATTTATAACTCATAACTGGCTACAATGATTGCTGTGAACTATTAGCAACTGGGTTAAATTTGTAAGCTTGTATTGTATGTATAACTCATAAACTGTAAGTATAATGATATATAAAGACTGATATATACTACAAAAGTGGATCGTATACCATTTAATAACATTTATGGGTCTGATTTTAGCTAGTATGAAATGGAAAGTTATCATATGACCTTTAACTTTTAATAATGGGAGATATTTACTGCTATTTTCACGTCTTGTTCATTATAAATCCTCAAAATGCTAAAAAGGTAACTAAAACACAACCTATTAGTTATGTGGCCCATCTCGGTCATACACGTGAGACTTACGTTGTGATTTTGGCCTTGAAGTCCAGTACTGCTGCAATCAGTTTGGATGCAAACCTGGGTGGAAACAAACATGTTTAGTCAGTGTTTTGCTAAAAAAAAAAAAAAAAAAANAAAAAAAAAAAAAAAAAACACAATATTTCAGGTGACTTGTTTAAGCTGGCAGCCGTGGAAATCCATCACACCTCAAAATAAGCAAATAATTTTCAGAAGTTCTGCCACTAATTTAGAAAAGACTTCATACGGTATGGTTTCTAGAGTTTCCTGAGCTCATACAGAAGCAACTAAACCCTCCCTCCTTAATACCTAATCCTTAAAGTTTTGACTATGTAAATTTAAGCTTCCTTAATAACTGATCAATTTGATTTTTTCCATAACAATTAAAAAAATCAGCATTTTGTCTGTTTGTTAATGGATCATATTTGTTTCAGTGCCTATTAAAGGCAAAATCAAATCAGTAAATATTACTGTTCTCCCAGAGTTATGACTAGCATTTTCCACTAATTATTCAGAGCTAATTCCACATTATAAATGACTAATCATAATGATTTCTGAACAACAATAACCATAATGACAAACAGGGACAGCCCTATTTTAGTTTTATTTTTTTGTTTTTTTGTTCTATCACACTGAAACTGGTCTTACTGTGCTATGAAAAACTCATTCATTGCAAAAGTATAATTAAACATCTTCCTACAGCACATTAAACCAGCTAGCAGTGGTGCCTCTGGTGTACAGTGTTACCACATGGTCACTCACAGTAGCTGGTTCCTCCAGCCGTTATAATCTCTCCTGGGAAGAGAGATGGCCGGGTTCGAGTGCACAGGCAGAGGCTGTCTGCTCTCCAAGTATGCCCACTGCACCCACCAATCTGAAATCTGGTAACAGTAAAATACATACACACTGAAGGTCTGAGTCATTCTGAAATTCAAATTTTCTATCATAGAAGAATGAATCTCTTTCAAAGTCTGTGCTTCTTTTAACATTTTATGAGGTGAAATTAGCTAAGAACTAGAGACACACATCATTATCAATCATTTGGTGTCACACAGTGGTAAAAAACAAGAAATGCTTAGTTTTGCAGGCTGATGAGCCACAATGTCTCAGCACCACAGTTTTGGCCTGACATACGAATACCATCAGCAGCAATGTTACATTCACATGTGACTGTTCAACAAGCATCACGGAGCTGTTTGTGCTTTAAAACACTCCCGTTGCCATCACTAACATCTGTGCTGCAGTGTGCATTTTCCCACACTGATATGACAAACCCAATTCTTGGTGTGTTTGGCTCTCTTCACCAGCCCCTCCTGCAGTTTGGGGCCCAGGCCGCCATGCTTGCCGAATTCTTGCACCATCTTTTGGGTGTGGCTGAGCTCCTCAGGGGGCAGCAGGGGCTCCAGGGCCCTCAGGTAGCCCTGCAGGGTCTGGGCCAGAGGGGGGACTGGCTGGACAGGCACAGAGGAGTAGAAACATAGCTCCTGTCTTAACGCCACCTGGAGGGTTGACATTTGAGTGAGGCAGAGTGGAAAATATTACAGTACTGAGTCAAGTATGAAGTCTGTGTTTACTGTACTGGAGCAACACAACATCCTTAAGGGTGTAATGAGCTGAGCTGAGCCACCCCAAAAGTTTCAGGAGCCCCATCTGGCCTTTTCACTGAAATTTTTGACATGATTAATTTACCAACAGAAAATAAATTGACAACAATTTTAGCTACTTCTCATAGAATTTCTAGTGTTTCTGTATTACGCTTTGACTTTTGGGTTTTTGAACTGTTGTTCAGACATAATTTTTAAAAATCTGAAGATGTCACATTGGTCTTTAGGAACTTGTGAGTGGCATTTTTTTCTACAAATTCTACATAATCAAAATCTACGGAAATTCTGTTATGTCGCAAAATATTAACAATCAAAGTAGGCAGATGATGGATTTCAGTATCTTTCAAGCTCAGGAGGTTTTGGTTTGAGTTGGTGGCTTGTTGGTGAGGCAGTACTTATTGTTTTGGTTTGCCCAGTACTTGGTTCAGACGTTTGAGAAATGGACAGATAATGAAAAGAATTATGATGTAGGCCTGGTACAGTCGTACTGTATTTGTTGCATGAGTACAGTATAAAGTACATGATAGCAGAGTGCAGAGAATGTTGACATAATGTATTTAAGCACTGCTTCAGTTTAGATTGAGCAAATGCCAAAAGAAGGCAGGGCTGCAACAGGGCCTGTCTGAATAGGAAGTGTGAAAAATGTTGTGGAAATATGATCAGCTGCTTCTTACTCGTTTAATCATAACAACAACAATGTATTTAAGTTTCAGTTTATCAGAGCTAAAACTTTATCGACCGTATTTTCTTTTTTTTTTTTTTTAAGTACTGACCCGTGAGAACCAAGCTCTGCAGGATCCGGGATGAAATTTCCTCAGAATCATGTTTCTTCACCTCAGTCGACTAGTCGATGTTGCATTTGTGGTCAAACTTGTTAAAATCAGCTTTAGGTTTTGGTAAGTCTTGCAGACTTGCAAGGTCCACAGAGGGTTAAATCGCCAAAAAGAAGCCCAGTCCTCCTTCTAATCCACTACGGATGTAGGTCAGAGTCCTCATGGTCCGGTAGATGTTAAAATGAAAATATTTGGGCATATAAAGGCCCTCGTCCGTGTTTTTTCTGCTGTAACCCGCGGACATGCAAACGTTCACGTAAACTCAAGCTGCAAGCTTGCACACGTGCTGACGTAAAAATGTTTCCATAAACAGCTACGTGATCGAGCAGTACCGCATCTCACCACTACGTGTCGCTGCTGTAGCTCATAACAACTAGAAGCGCACAACCGACGGTACATGGACTCCAAGAGTCCAATGCAGGGGGGCCCGGGGTGGGGGGAGTCTCTAACAAAATAAGGAATAAATTAAATTTTATTTTATTAATTACAAGTTAACATAATTAAAATTTAGTTCATTACTTTCAAAATGCACTAGTGTACTCAAGAATTAAAAAAATCAATGATTGGTCAATTTTTTTATTTATTAAAGTTCCTTAATAGTAATGGTCAAAAATATAATTAATTATAAATAAAAGTGTTATTTGAATCAATAATATTTTGATAAAATATTTTAAGATATTTATATTAAATTTTCCATATCTAGCATATGTACAATTTACATGAGACAAAAACTGAGCATCTTTAAAGAGTCTCTTTGTGTTTCATATGAAAATGCTGTGGAAGTACCAACCATAAAAATAAATAAGAGAAGAGAAAATAAACAGCTTTGAGAATTGTTTATTATAATTTTTGTCTTGAAGCCAGTTTCTTCAACAGTAATAGGAAAAAACATCAACAGTTAGCACAGAATTTGAATAGTGAACATCTTCATTAACCAAATAAATTGTTCATTTATAAACAAGAAAACTGTAATAAATGGAATACAGGCAAAAGTCAGGTAGTAGCTGTAAAGTGATGACATGAATCAAACTGTGCAATTAATTGTTCAAAACTCATCTTCCTCTCAGGGACTTCTGATGACACAACACTCTCCATTTCCTCAAAACAAAAATAAAATTAAAATAAAAACTTTTTTTTAAAGCATCAAACCTACACACAATGAAATGACCTGTTATCATTGTTGTCGCTGTGAACAGTAAGGCTCAATTCAACCCCATAAATGCACCACCCACATTCCCTCATGTTTCAACAAAACATATACTCATGGGAGTTTTTCTTAAAGGATTAAAACAAGAAAAAAAAATCACGTCTAAATATATTGATCACATCATCTATATGGGCAAATCCAGCAGGCACATGAAACCAGTTGACATAAACATAACCGAGTCATTTTCCTTGCTGAGGCAGTGCTGACTTAAATCTAGAAAGTAAAGAACAGAGAGAAACTTATCAGATATACAAACTAAAAACTAAAATGTTATATTGCATAGACAAGTGATCCTTTATCACCCAACAGAGCATACCTGAGGGTCAAAATAAATTCTTTCACAACAAATTTTACAATCTGTACCATACTTTTCACTGTACACATTCACATTTGTGCATTTCAACGAAAATAAAACAAGATGATGTTTTCCACAATAAACACAATTGTTTCTTTCATCAACAAGAAAATAAAACATCATTCTTAATAGAGAAAACTGAATGAATCGAAACAAATCAAATGAAGCAAAACATAAATCACATAATATTTCCCAATAAAATCTTGGTGATCTCATCATTTGGATAATTTGGCGAGTTCTCTGGCTTCTGCTGAGGGCAAGACTCATGTGGAAGGCAGAGAGACAGATATGGAAGGTAAATAAGATGAATCTGAATCTGACATTTATGGCTTTGTGAACCATAAATGCAACCTGGTATTTTTCCATTTGCTCTCAATTATTATCAGCTTTACTGGTACTGATTTCTAATAAGGTATATTTCATAAAGGGGTTTGTGGGTAATAATGCCAGTATTTACAACTTATAAACCTCTTCTTATTATGCCATGTTAAAATGCCTTATTTTTGCCATTTTAAGTATTTCATGGTGCGAGATTTTAATACAATATTTACTGAGTACAGTTTTTGCTTATCCTGAGTTTGTCCACAGTGCTCCTTACTGACCAAAAGTCACAACACTCTGGGAGCTCTTATTGCTGAGAAGCAGGTTTGCACTTTTCAAGATGAAAACAGGCACTCCACTCCTCTTCTGAGGTTACTGGATTTTCAGACAGCCCAGTAAACATAAACAGGAAAGACAGAAACAACATGGCCTGAGACACTAAAACCTGCAGACAGCTTTACAAGTCTGTAAGTCAACATGAACTGTGTGTTCATGAAACAATCAGTCCACAGCACCATTTACACTTTGTGTTTTTTAAGAAGGGGGTGACACTGACCCACTCTTAGAAATTGGCCTGTTGTGATCTCTACATTCTTGCTGATCGTGGACATGATCGCTGCTTGCTCCTCCAACATTTCTTCCTCCAGCTCTTCTTCTCCCTGTGGCCTCTCATCTCTCCTCAGGTCATGAGGGCAGGAGGTGCATGCCAGCATGGAAGTCTCTGATGGGTACTCGCACACATGTTCAAGCTGTACCTCGTCAAAACACACCTTCACCTGCAGACGTGAGAAGAAAGACAATTAAAATGCCCACAAAGACACACATGCTACAACGCTAATCCGTGCTTCTGGATGGCGTCTTTTCCTTAATGGCTGCAGAGGCTCATCGGTACTGTAGTAATATAAAATTTCCCAGAAATCTATCCTCTCATTGAGATATTTTACCTTTAATTGCAGTGGGTTTTGGCAATATTGGAATCAAGGAAGAATATGCCACATCATAACAAAAGTAGCCTAATTCTGTCTTACTTTAAAATGGACATCCCCAGTTTGGAGAGGCAGAATTATCCACAACTGCAGTGGAAGATCTATGTTTACTGTATATTATTTTTGGCATAAAAATGTGCAAAATGTGAAAAATGCACAATCACATATAAGAGCTGATGGAATTTTGGTCTGAAAAGAAGCACTGCATGAATACAGTGGAAATGTAACAACAACAAGGCTAAAGGCATTCATTACACCCCAATTATGGGCAAAGATGAGTTTATACTACATATACCAACTACAAATTATATGTTCTTTGCTGTGCTCATATGGTCAAATCTAATTGTCTGTCTCAACCCTGAGATGTTTGTACATTGTGACTATAATGCTAACTGACGGCATGGGCCTTAACTAATCAGAAATATTTTTCAGGAAAGGCACGGACTGACTGATGACTTAATTTCTTGACTTAGCAGAATAATAAGAGCTATATTCTAAAAAGCAACAGAAAAAGAAAAATCTGAAGTCCAATTTTGCTTGTAAATTCTGTAAAACTGAAAAAGAATATGAAGCCCTGAAGTATTTAGCTCAACTTTGCCTGGACAGATGCATTTTAGGTGAAGTGTGTTTACTCAAGAGTCAACAGATGGACTAAATCTGTCAGGAAACAGGCTGACCGGCTGGACATGCTGTAAACACACATCCAGACAGCACACACCATGCTTCACCCCAACAGTGGTCGTCTGCAGAGGAGTGCACATATCAGGCCTGTATTAGAGGCTGGGGGAATCATGCTAAGGCACAGGAGGTTAATCCTCCCTCCCTGAACCTGATTTAACCCAGGCTAACCCAGCAGGACAGCAGAGACACTACAAAGATAGGGAAAGAGAAAAACAGCAAAGTTTACATCAGCAGGAGTTTGATTGGTTTTTAATCAAAACACATTTTTGTTTGTAATCCTTTTTTTCTTTAAAATTTTCACCAAAATGTCATCACAAACCAAGCCAGGATGTCAAAGAAGCAGTAAAAAAGTGATTGAAGAGGAAAATGGCAAAGGAAAAAAGGAGGTGGAAGAAGAAGAGGTCACCCACTGTGACAAGATGGCATGGTTCAGAGGGAGGGAGGGATCGAGGCCTGACGTCAAACAGTTGGAAGGGCAAAGTGAGAGCAACAGGTGGTCCGAGAATCACAAAATGTTCACTCACTGCAGATTTATGGTCAAACTTAAAGAGGACTGAGCTTCACAAACATCATTATAATATCATGGGTGTAAATATAAAGATCATTGAGGGTTTTGAGGGGTCATTGAGGGGACAATTATTTGGAGAGATATATTCATACAAATAATTATTTATTGAATTATACCTCCAAGTAATGGGAGAGTTGAGATCTGGGACAATCAAGCATTGTGGTTTGATCACAAAAAGTTTTCTAATTTTGTTTCACTCTTCATAGGTGCATGTTTTGAATGAAATGACCCAGCAATAAAGTAGAATTTCGCTGAAGCTTGAATTGCATATTGAGATTTAAAATTGGCTACCACGTTATTTCCTTGTGTTGGTCTCTGTCTTTTATTTGGAGGAAGTGAAGAAGTGTGAAAAAGGAAGTGAGAGAAAACATGCACATTTCTTACTGAAATAACAGTTTGCAACGTCTCATCTGCCTATAATTCTCTCGGTTTGACTGTCAAACTGTTTTTCTTCCCTCTTTCTTGACTGGTTAGGCTTCCATGGACTCATTCTCTCTTTCTCTCTTTTGTTTTCCATCTCACTCATGTCAAGCTAAAATCTTGCAGCCTACTGCCAATACAACTACACAGTGTAAGTTCAGAGTGGTGAAATTAACAAAAAACTGGAGCCCCGGCAGGAAACAGTCAAGAAGATACAAAGAGAGATTTGTCTGAGAGGCAGTGAGGGTTGACTCAACAAAAATGACAGAAATGATCTGAGGAAACAAGGAAACTGTGTGCAAAATGGAGTGATACACACTCAGTGCCTGACTGTACATTGATAAAAATTGCAAGGGACAATTACTGCTAGTTTTAAAGGCCCTATGGTGCTGGTACTACCAAAGAACTAGTAATATTCATCCTCAGTGATGCTAAGAATAGTGTAATGAAGGACAAGATTTAGTTCTGCTCTGCTGAGCAACTTTGTTTTTCCAGTGTTGCCCTAATTACATAACACATAATCTCTCGCTCTTTCTCAAACAGGGAATTCAGGCAGAGAAAAAAGAGGAAACCAAAAAAATAAAAAATAAAATAAAAAATTCCAAGCTCTTATACGAACTCTGACTCCATTTGTACATGAAGTCTGCAGTGTTTCAGCTAAATTTAACACCTCTATGGTCTTACATTTGCATAGACGAGCTTGTGAGATACACAGACAGACAAAAAAAAAAGACAGGAAGGAGGCTGCTGCCTGTCATTGTGGTTTCCTATTCAACCTTTCTGTCTCCACTGATGCCTGCAATATTACTATAAACTGTTACTTGCTGAAGAAGCCCATAAGAATGTTGGAAACTAGAAAAGAATATCGAAAACTATATAATCAAAAGCAAGCATTTGCCTTCACTGTGTTCTTGTGATCGCATGTGTTCTTGTAAAAAAATAAACTGTAGAAGTGCAAAAATAAGCCTTCATTGTCACCGCCCACACATGCATAGTTAAAATATGTATAGCGACGCTAATGTTACAGTGTGGGCTGAATCACAAGTCTGTGACAGGAGCAAATGTCAAAGAGGATCACTTAAGTGCTAGTAAGGATTTGATGGCTGAGAATCAACATGTTGTGCTTGATAAGGCTTAAACAGGCTTAGGTCAGTCTGTACAATCTTCTCAATCAAAAGGGATGTTCTGCCAGGGAAAGGGGATTCTACTTGATGATGAAGGACCATCAGGTCACATGAGGTCAAGAAGTTGGAGATGAAAATAAAGGATCGTGTGCTGCTTGAAATATATGAAAAGGAGGGAAATGACACTGATTTAAACTATCATAGTACATATCTTATGAGCTTATATGATATTTTGAATGTGAAAGCTGGAAACTACAGCTGTCAGATAAAATGCAGTGTAGTGAAAAGGAAGAGAAGACTACTTTATAAAAATATAAAAGTAATGTAGAAACACCTCAGAGTTCAATTTTAGTGCAATACTTGAGTAAAAGTTCTTCCACTTCTCTGTGTTGTGTCATACATCTTGGGAAACATTTTTCCACTCACCTTTTTAGGACTCCCTCTGTTCTTGACCAGACAGGACTTCTCCAAATTCTGATATCCTCCAATCACTTCAATTTCCTCCACTGTGGGGAATTTATTCTTTGCTGTTTCCACTACAGGGGGAGTCTGGGCCTTTGTGGTTGCTGGACCAGCTGGTGTGGAAGCTCTCGGTCCGGTTCCTGTAGTTTTCTTTGGGGTGATTGTAATGGTGGCACCTCTCTTCCCTTGGACCCCAGAGGCACTCCTGATGGTGAAGAGGGTGGGAGAAGGGGTGGGAGATGGAGAGATGCTGGGAGACTCAGCAGGAGAGATGAAGCTTGGAGAGGAGGCCGGCGTGGTTGCAAAATCTGAGGGTTTCATGGAATTCTCGGGTGATTGGCTCCTGAGGAGTGTGGGGATGATGGTGACAGTCCTCGATTGGTAAGGCTGGGCTTGTTTTTGTTCACGTGCTGAAGAACAATCACGCTGAGATAATGCAGAGTTTGATTCAGACATTTGTTGATTCTTCTGCTGTATCTTCACATCTTTGGCTGTTATTTGCTGCTTTGACACTTCTTTCGGACTCTTTCTAGGATTGGCTTTTGTCTCTTGTTCCTTAAGTGGAGTTTCTGATTGTGCACAAACAACTTTTGGAGATTTTACCAGTTCCTTCTCTTTCAGCTGAAACTGCTCCAGCTGGTGCCGAACCCCACAGATATCGTCACCTGAAAACACTTTGCTATCCCCATGTTTCACACTTGACTCCTGTTGTGTGTGGGATATAAGAGGCTTCACTTTGATGAGGTGCACCGGTTGGATGTCCACCATCCTCTCCCTCATGCACAAGCCTGTTCTTGAGCCAACAGCTTCCAAATTGTAGATCTGGCTCATGGCTGAGATGGAGCTGGAAAGAGTCTGAGAAGGGGAGAGAGACTGAGAAGGAGATAGAGGCAGTTTGTATTCCTCCTGCTCTTCCTCCTCTTCTGAAAGTTCTTCTCGTTCCTCTTCCCTGTCTTCTCCTTCTCTGTTGTCGTGTTCTCTCTGCCAGCCACAGTGGCGTCTCAACTGTTCTACCACATGTTTCAGTAGGTCTTCTTCATCGTCGGATATTTGGAAGCCTTCAGAAATAACTTCAGCGACAGCAGTAGCATACCCGCTTGTTACTTCCTCTCCTCTGAATGGGACAGAAACAGGAAGCTGAGGGCAGGTTTTCAACATGGTGACTTCCTGTGTGACGTCAAAAGCAGTCACGGATGTCTGCACTGTGAGGTCTTCCTGCTCACTCTCCGCCCTGACCAGCCTCTTCCTCATATGAGCTACAGCTTCCCATTCTCTCTCTTTTTCAATTCCCTTCTCTTCATACATGTCCCCTGCTGTCTGGGTAGCAGTGATTTCTACTCCATTGCTCACATTTCCATCTTGTGCCACATGCCTAAGACTTCTCAGCTCCTTTTGCCTGATTTCCTCTCGCAGGGACTTAATGAGGCTTACAGGCTTTCCAAGTCTCCAGTTATCATTATTCTCAATGCCTCTCCCTTCTTCCCAAACTTGGCCTTCATCACTTTGACTGCTACCATTTTTACCCTCTGACATTTCTTCTGCAACATAAAACACAGTCCTGGGAATTTCAAACTCTTGAGGACCTGGAAGAATTCCAACAGATGCAATGGTTTTTGGAGACCTGGGGATTACATTATGGATGAGGTTGTCTGAGACATCACTGCAAAGTTGCACATCTTTGGTTGTTTTATAAGCACCCCTGTTAGCCCTGCAATAAACTGTTGTTTCTTCTATTCTCTCAGTTTTACTGATAAGCTCTTGTGTGTGTTGGGACAAGACTGAGTGGGTTTGGAAAGGTCCTTGTGGCATTATTCCACTCAGCCCTATAACTTTACGGGGGTCTCTAGGCCTTTCTGCTACAGTACAGAGCAGAGACCCCTCTTTGAATCCTGATTCATGTCTATAGAGACTCTCTGCAGCATGATGTGGACCAGCTGAGCCCACAGATTCATTCGTGACATAATTCTTCTGCGCAATTTCATCTGTAGTTGTGCTTCCCAATTGATCTTCTCTCTGAACCTCAGAGACCCTTTTCTTGCAAGAAATGGTCTCTTTCTCAACATTCTGCTCCATTTCAAAAGTTTTTGGGTTCTCTCCTATTAGTCGCTTCACCTCTCTCGCTTTCCCATCATGCCTGATAGGTACTCTTCTAGCAAAAGCAATTCCTTCTGTGTTTTTAACAGATGCCACTGTGAATCCCTTGTCTCCATCTTCATCATTTGCTTTCTCCACAGGCCTCTTGTCAATGGTTTCTAATTTCTTAAATGCTAAAGCTTCTGTTTTTTGCTTGATGGCGATATACTTTTGTGTCTCAATGTTTGCGGTACTCCGATGCATGGGTTCTCCCTCATCATAAACTTCTGGCTGGCTGTCATTTTTTACCTGTTCCTCTCGGTGCTTTCCAAACCTATTGTTATCTAAAAGCCATGCACAGCTAAGTTTGATTTTTGTCTTGGTTTCCTTCCCTTCAGCACTCTTGTCTGAATGTACCCTCTCATGTGTTTTCTTTTCTTCATCTTTATCCACACCATTCTGCTTAGCACAAAAGACTTGGTCAGAGAAGCTAAATGAGCACTTGGGTACACCTTTGAGCAGTGTAATCTTTCCCTCTGATGTCCTCTTCTCTGACTGGTGGTCATCTTGATCTCCTGAATAGTTTCTCTTGCCAGGTTTGAGGAAATTATCGGAACTCTTGGATCGAGCTGGAGGCTTAGGATGCTCTCCAAATTTACTCAATAGCTGACTTACCCTCACTCCTCTCTCAGCAAACATGTTATTATCAAAGCTGTTCTTCACGTCTTCTTTAATAACTGTTGCCTGGCCCCATCTCTCTTTCTCCTTACTAATCTCGTTTTCCTTCTCTCTCAGCAATGCCATATCAGTTCTGTGTTCCCTCCCCGTACTATCCTGTCTTCCATCCATGTACTTCATCTCACCATCTTCTTTACTTTTTCTCCCTTCACTTCCTGTATGCCTCTCTTCAGGGCTTGGTGGAGGCTTTATGATCAGAACCTCAGAGGCTCGGATCTCAGTGACACTCCCTCCTCTAGCCAGAAGCTCCCTCAGATCCATCTTCATGCCTCTCTTACCCTGGTGGTCTTCCTCAGGCCTCTCTTTGTCTGTCTCCCTCCATCTACCCCTTCTCTCATCATTACATTTCCTGTCCTGTTCAGTGATGATGATATTATCAGCCCGAATGGTCTGAAGAGAAGGAATGAGGGGAGCAAACAGAGTGCTAGAGTCTATGTCTTTCTCCTCCTTGAATTCCTGAATTACTTTCAGGAATTCTTTCTCCTTAGTCAATTCTTTCCACTTGCTTTTATCTTTTTTTTCTGGCCTTATTGTCCTTGTTTATCTCTTTTTCCCATCCCTCACTCATGTCTCTGGACCTCTCTATTTTCAGTTCTACATTCCTTCCTTTTCCTGACTCCCCACTGTGACCTCTGGGATTAAGTTTGTCTTTCTCCCTCTCCCAAACCTTTTCTAAATCAACTTCCTGCTCAATCTCCCTCTCTTGACAGCCTACCTCTGCTGCCTTCTCAGCATCCCAACCCTTCTTCCATGCACTCCGTGTGCAAACAAATGGGTTTTCATGGACAGGGACTATGGTTTCCACAGACACCTGACTCAATGGTGTGGAGTCTGAATCCAGCCACTGTCCTGGATCTGGACTGAGTGATGGTTCATTTCCAAAATTGGCTGTTACAGAGCTGTCTGCGCCACTCAGACCATCAGAGGGAGATCTAACATCCACTGAGAGCAGGTAGGCTTCTCTCGCCTTCTCTCTATCCTTCTCACCCAAACTCTCCTGCTTGGCTTTCCTTCGCTGGATGATCCCTCGCTTCCAGGCAGGCATGCTGGCAAGTTTCTCTTCCTCCTCTTTTTCTCTCCTCTCTCGCTCCTCCTCATCTTTCTTCTTTTTGTCCAGCAGGAGTTGTTTCCATTCTGGCAGAGAGGAGACAGACATAACAGGAGAAAGATTTTTTTGGCAAGTTGTTTCTTCGTAAGACCTTCTGGGATGGTCTGCAAAAACTGAAATGGTAGAATAGAAATTGAATCTCTTTCACAAGCATGTTTAGTAGAGATGTACATCATTACTGCAGTTTAAGGATGTATGTATTGTACTTTCCACTTCTTTATATTACTTGATTTTAAGTTACTACAAACTCAAAAAGGTTCATGGGCAATTGCAATATAAATGAACACTGAAAATTCAATCAATGCAGGTCAAGGCAGAATCAAAGAGAAATATGACATATGGGTCATTGATCTAATTCATAGTTTACTTGTTCACTGAAACAAACTTTCATCTCTTACACAAACTACAGACATCACGCTGTCAGGACAGTAACAGAGACTCATTAGCCTTCTTATGTATTTAAGATGTTTAAACTGAACGAAAACTCACCACAGCCTCAGTTACACATATATTATATCCGCTTCGGCTTTACAGTTGCCATTTCCACTTCAACTAAGACTAACTGCGGTGCGTCCTGGCCTGGCTGTGCGTAATGCGCTCTCCTCTCCGCTCCTCTCCTCTTTGATGGCAAATCTCCTTGGCCAATTAATGACAGATTAATCTATGCTGTCAAACCGGAGTGTTTAAAACGTTTTTATACAGCTCAGTAAAATCATACGACCTCACTGTTTACCCGAAAACGCCTCCATCGGTGAAGTAAATGTTTCCAGCTTCAGAGCGGCAGGACTGTAATCCGATAATTACATTAAATTCCGTCAGTAGAGTTTAGTGGCATACACACACACACACACACACACNCCCCCACCCAAAACGTCCCACCAGGATAATTTAGGGTGGGGGTGTTAGCTGGAGAACACGGTAAAATTCCCCCATTCCCTTTTTTTTCTAACATCTTTTGTATGTGTGTGTGTGCAATTCTAATCATTCACATCGTTCTACAGTCATTCAGGGCCCTCCTAAATGTCTGTTCATCCAACTGATGAATGAGTTTAGGACCTTATGTCCAAAAGGTAACAGACAAAACAGAATCTTGATCTAATTAATCCTCTCTGAATAAGTAACAGCATACATAATGCCCATTTTAACAGAAATTAGTCATGGACATACACTTGGAATACAAGAATCCTATTAGATTTAATTTTTTTGTAAAAAATTAATAAATAAATAAATTGATATTTAACAGCAGTTTTGGCTTTTATGTAGTTTATAGATTTACCAAACAGCTTCAATCTTAATTGCTTCATGTTGGATGTTATGGCTTTAACCAGGAGAATTGATCATCTGTTGCTGGGGTAATGCCTAATACAGCTAAATGTATTTTTTATTATTAATCTTTATTTCTTTCTCTACTTCCAGTGTTTAACTAGTACGTTGTACTAAACAGAACCAGAATATGAGTGATTCCACACAACACTTCTCCAACATATAAAAGTCATAAACCTGATATTATATTTTAATCCAACCAGAGGAATCCTGAAATATTTTCAAGTTCTTCCTGAGTCAGGCTGTTATTGACTGTTGTCCATTTGAAGAAGTCTTGCTAAAGAGCCTGTCTGTCTGTTGTCTGTTGGCTTGACATCAAGAAAATAAATCAGCAAAAACAACGTATATGAAATTAAAGGACCATACCATCCATTTTGCATATCTGAGCCTAATATATTCAATTTTCATACATGTAACGTTACTGACAATAATTTCCCATAGCATACTACTGGAACGGTGAATTTAATTTTTTTCCTGACTTCCATACCACCATTGGTTTCAGTTAATTCTGGTATGCTATTAAAATCAACTTATTGATACTTGAAACATCCTTGGGATAGGTAATCCATCATCTCGAACAAGATGTGCATTCAGGGTTTTTTTTTTGAAATTTTGTAATTTTAGCGTTTAAGTGCAATAAAAAGCATGAAGTGAATGTATGTCTCCACTGGGGAATATAGTCCCAAAAGACCTGTGTTTATCTAAAAATTTAAATGACCATGACTTCAAAAGGCTGCATAACTAGCAGGCAAAACATTGATTTTTAAGGTGGGTGTATCACTTGAATATTTGATTTTGAAAGATTTAAGAGATCTTGAAAAAAATCAGGAAAGCTGAAATCTGGTTTTATCCTTTGGGAAATGGTTGTAACGTAATATGTATGAAAATTGAATATATTAGGCTCAAACATACAAAATGAGTAGTATGGTCCTTTAACTTTAAATAAAACAAACACACCAAAATCAGCTCTTTGAAATGATTACAAACGACATAACAGAATGTTTGGTACATGGCCAATAAAAATAATTCAAATGATATATTAGGAAATAAACAGAAAAAGGAAATGAACATACAAGCATGCACACACACAGCTTACCTTCAGTGTACAGTCTGTTGCATTTATTCAGTAGCTCACCTTTATACAAAGTACTGACAGCTATTTGTTAAAACATTTAGTGCACAATAAAAGTGTATGAAAAAACTAAAATTAGTCTTCCATACAAATAAACACAAAGATTCCCATAATTACTGATTACATTTAGAAAATATTAGTGTGTACTGTAATAAGCACTTGTTTTTTGACATGAGTTACTTTATTATCAAGTAACAGGCAGATGAAGGTATAAAATTCCAGCTAATGTAGTTTGTTCAGATTGAAGAGGATGAAAATTTGTCCATCCACAGCACATTTAAGTAAGTCAGGATATGTCTGGAGGTTTGTTTCCACTGTAACTGGAGATGCTGAAAGGCAACATTGCTTTTTTTCATGGTTTTGCCAGTAAAAGCTCAGTAATACATTGGCACATAGAATACTTATAAAAATATACTGTAAACAAAGTCGCATTTATCTGTTGTTAAAAACGGAATATAAAGTGTTTCTCCTTTTTTTAAAAAATCAGGACAGTTCTTTCTAAATGTTATCAGTCAACATTTCTAAACCACAGAAATCCTCAAAATAAACTATTTTGTGAGTAAAGGTTGTTGATTCCAAAATTCAGAGTAAATATAAAATCTAAACATAAATAAAAGTGCATCCCCAAAAAGCGTTACCAAAAAGTCACAAAACAATCGCTCCCAAATTGAGTGCCAGGTCTTAAATACATTACCTAGTATTAGACATGTAAACCTGAGTTATTGATTTGTGCTGCTGTTAAACATGCATTTAAAGTTTTGCGCACTGAGTTCAACACCAACCACATTATTGTATTAGTGGAGGTGTCTGTGTTTTGTGCAGAATATCAGAAATAAAATAGCACTTTGTAACAGTTACAAAAATAGTGTCAGTTTCTAAAGCATTCAGTTTATGTGTGGTCATTTACTATAAGCACAAGTATCGCAAACAGTTTGTTCTTACAGCAGATATGTGGTAAGATCTCAGGTTCAGAGAGGCTCTCCTGAACATGGATTAACACCAGTTTTACAACTTTTCTTACAGTATTTGTGGTTATACTAGCTGAATGGTTCTGCAATCCAACATCAGCATTCAATTTCACACCACAGCAGCAGAAAAAACTTCTGATCATTTCTGCGTGTGGTTGTTCTTGTCCTGGGCAGTGGTGACGGCTTTGGCGGTGGCGCCGTCCTGGTGCGGCTCAGCCAAGATCTCCATCTTGTTCTTAAGCTGGACATAGAGGTAGGCTAAATCCTGTTTGTCCAGTGAGTGTCCCAGGGCCAAGTAGGCTGAGAGGGTTCCTGCCAGCAGGAGCCGGTCCAGGGATAGAGCTGGGAGGAGCCAGAGCACCATGGCAAACTCTAGGCACACTGGGTGACGGAGGTGCAAGAGGAGACGCTGGGCTCCGGGTGACTTGTGGGACACAGGGTCCCCTAAACCGAGACACTTGTAGTACACCTGGAATGAGAAGGAAGAGGATTTTTACTAAAGTTAATTATGCTTCGACTGGTTTGGAAAGTACTCAAACCCTTAACTTATGAAAAGTAAATACTCCTTTATAACTTTGTGAAAGTCCTGCATTCAAAAATTCTTCTTAAAAGAGGACTGCACAATTTAGTGGTGCACTACTCTAACGTCAGGGGACTCAAAAGAGACATTAAATAAACAAGCTGAACGGGTGGAGCAGAACCCAAGAGATTACATTGTGAAAGATCAAATTTAGTCACTTAAAATAATGGGGGGAAAAAAGTCTACCTGCTTGATGCCCATTAGTTCGGGATAATCAAAGATCATGAGGATGCTGCAGATGATGGCCCAACAGAGGAAGTGCAGAGTAAAGCACAGCAGAGGAAACCAAATACACCAGGGTGCATGATGCACTGTCCACAGACAGGGGGCGCCTATCACAGGCTGCCAATAACGCATCAGGATCTGCAAAAGAAGCAAAGACAACTTCACTGTTTTAAAGCATTTGACTGTTAGCAGTATATTTGTTAGAGAAGTTTACTTGTTATGAAACCTGGGGATGAGTGTGGACAAACTGGATCGCTACTTAAATAGTGAAAAAAAGTGAAAAATATCAGTCACTGCCACAGTGGACATTTTTTTTTTTTTAATACTGATGAGGGGAAGATGTTAAACTGTATTTAATGTAACTTTACACTCCTGTTAGTGAATTATACACTTATTACACTATTTATAACTAATGACTTACTACCAATCATTGCTGTGTGTGTTGGTGTGTGTGTGTTTGTGTTTGTGTTTGTGTGTGTGTCTATGTGTGTGTGTGTGTGTGTGTGTGTGTTTCTATACCTGGAGTGCCAGTGCAGTGGTGAAGCAGTATGCGGACCTGTTCAGGGTTCCCAGCACTGACTGGCAGGCCTGTTTGACGGGCGGCCAAGCAAGCAGACTGTGCTGAGTGATGAAGAGCGCCAGCAGCCCCAGATCCACAGCAATGGACCTGAGGACAGAGTTGTCCCGCAGGGCTACTGACCATGGGATGGAGTCTTAAGAGAGGACAAGGGCCAAGAGTGACTTAGAACTGCAAAAAGCAACAAGGCAACCAAACTGGATTTAAATATGCAAACCTACAGGTATGGTCCTTTAATATGTTAAGCTATCCTGCTGAATGTCTATTAGCATGCATTATGGTGCCTGAACATCTCATTTATGTGGTCACTGATTGTTTATAGCTGCAAAAATGATCACATATTACAAAGTAGACATGTCAACAAATGCCACATATAGTCACAGTACGTTGGCAATAACGAAAAGTTTCCGCCCAACGTGGGGCTCGAACCCACGACCCTGAGATTAAGAGTCTCATGCTCTACCGACTGAGCTAGCCGGGTTGTTAGGAGTCACTTCCTCATTTTTTGTTAATATTGATGTGCCGTTGCACTAATTTTCACTTTTCATTTTTTTTTTTGTTTCTGTATACCGTGATTGCATTCACGTTTTAAAATACAAGAATTGCCAATTAAAGTTGTTGGTAGGGTGTAACGTTATAGTAACAAGCTGAAGCTCCAAAACCCATTTAATTTGTCCTAAACGCTTTCAACTTCTCCTGGTGGCCTGCTGCAGCTTACCTTGACAGAGCTTCGTCTCCCCCGTGATGTTGTGATAAATGGCTCGAAATGAAATAAAACGGATGAATTCTGCTCCGGTTATGAAAACGAACGCAAAGTTCAGCAGAGCTACTGAGCAGAGAGCACAGCCACGTACCGTGTCTGACGCCATTTCAATAAGCGTTCATCTTCATTTGGCAACTTCCACGGTGCTTTCTTCCGGGAGTGGGTTCTGTTGTAGTACCCGATATGAACACACGGTGTCGCCACCTCACTTACTGAATGGACTTTAAATATACAGGTAGATATGAATATTTCAAGTAGCATTATTATCGATAGTATCGATAATAATGCTAATCGACGGGGACTGTTTACAAAAACATGATTGAAAATAAACGTTAATTATAGTGATTCATGTGCCACCATATTGCCTTTTATACAACATAAATATAAATACAATAAATATAAAAAATAAAACATATTAAAAATATTAAAAAATAAACTTCTGTTCTTTGAAATATTGTATAATCTTCTCAATAGTATAAGCCCCCATTTTATAGAATTGCACTGATCCCTTTCTAAATGCTATGTTTTCTAAATAACAGGCTGAAGGAGGAAGGCCACACTGTGGGTTTTTGGGATTCTGGAGTCTCCAGACTAAACAACTGTTATCAATATCTTCCCCTTTTTTTAATTACAGTTTTTAATACCAAATAAGTCACATTTGTGTGTGTATCATAGTATCGATGACTGCCATCCTTACATGATAGGATTAAATTTCAAAATTCTGGTGCCTTCATCCAAGTCAGTATAATGTGAGAAAACTTAATTTTGATGACATACTGTAGGTTTTACTCTTTTATGTCCACTCTTACTATTAAGAAAGACAAAACTCCTCCAGAGGTTTTTGGGAAACTAAAGCATTTAACATAGAATCATGGCCATATTTGCCTACTTAGACTAATAGTGATAATTTTTCATCAGATGTCATTGAATTACACCCACAATTTTGACCAGTTTGCAGTGATTTTATTTCTGACAAAAACTTGCACCAAATGTTTCACAGTCATCAACTAAAACTTGTTGACATTTACCAAACTAATACAGTATAAAAGACAAAAGCTGCATAAAAGCTGACCTGCTTGTGTCCTTAAATTAGATTCACCTCACTGCCACAACACTCAACATAGTAATTTCTCTGAAATGACACCACTCGGATGGACTCTGTAGACCCCTGAAACAACAGAGGGAAATTGTAATGATCATTTCACGCACAGAACATAGTTCATTAAAACGCATGGAAAGTAATTTATGCTACAAAAATAACAAACAAACATACATAAAAGTGATTAAAGCTCACCTCAGATGGGAGGATGGGCATTTTGCATGCAGCACACCTTGGAGCCTGGACCCTGAAACCATCCAGAAGTTGACAGAAACTCATTGATGTCATTCAGGGTGTGGTTTATCTCAGTGTGGCAGGATGTGGTGGTTTAATCTTTCCTCAGGAGTGTGAATAAAAGGGCATAGTTCATTGTTTTGTGATGAACGCGAATAAGAAACTCACTTGTGGTAGTCTCTGACACAGTAAACCCTGTTAGAGTCTACAGTGAAAGGCTGACCCTGCAGGCTCTGTCTGCAGACGACACAGCAAAAACAGGTCGGGTGGTAGGACTTCCCATGAGCCTGCAGGACCTGATGATGCACACAAAACCCAAATAAGGTCTCCTTTACACACATATGTTCGCAAATAATTAAACATACTAAACTTACATGCTTTAGCAATGATGTTTGAATGTTATTTTCCCTTTATTTATTTTGCTGCCATAGTGTTTTCCTGTATTTGGTTAATTCCTTTATTTACTGCCTTTCCTTTTATAATGTTTTCCTGTATTTGGTTAAATCCTTTATTTTATTTTATTTTATTTTATTTTATTTTTTGCTGTTTTGCTGTGATTTCTGTCATTGAATTTGATTTTGATTTTTGCTGTGTTCCTGTCCATTGGAGGACAGGAACACAATTAAAGAGCTATTAAAGAGGAATTAAAGAGCTACAAAGACAAAGCAGGTCATTATGAAGGATGCTATACACCAACCAAAGGGGTTCTTCATAACCTGGCAACCCAAGATTTCTTCATATTAATTGTTTATTAAGGATCTGTAAAGCATGAATAAATAGTTTATGATGCACTGATAAGTTTTTCAGTTGCTTTATGAAGTATGCCTTATTAGAAAGTGACTCACCATGTCAGTAATATAATACATACAGCTGTTACACACTTCTGAGGAAGGATGGACTCCTGAATACTACAGCAAATAACAAAAACATTCATGATGACTCAAACTGCATATGTGTTATATGATTGTGTCACATTATAACCTACAGCTGTACTAATACAGCACATACTTACCAAAACGTCATCTTCACAATAGATTTGCCCTGACAATGAGTAGAACGGCCTACCGCTACGTTTTTTACCTAAACATGAAAGAAATCACAGATCTGGAGAAGAAACATGGTGACTATATGGGAGAATAGCCTCTTCCATCATGACATTTGATATCATGCTGCTGATCCATTTTAGAATAGGGCTGGTATCAAAATTCAACCCCCCCCCTTTTTTTTTTCTACTGACTGATATGCTTCAATACTATATGATATTGCAGTGTCACTTGTTGCCTTTACTAAAACTAAAGCAGTTATTCCCATCAGGGTCAAACCAAATAGCTGAATGAGGATGACATCTTTCATGTATTTTTTTTGTAAAATTTGATTTATTATTTTTTTTTTTACAATGTTAAGACAGGATTTTAAAGCAGTTCATGATTACTCAAAACTTTAACAGTACAAAAATATGTTCTGAAAACTAGTCACATCCTTTAATGGATGCACAAGGATCTCCCAATGCCAGACAGGCTCTCCCTGTACCATTCACCGCTTTGCTGCATCTTACACAGCTTCCTGAAAAAAAAAAAAAAAAAAATTCAAACAACACTATGAACATGCTTTATTTTCAGTGGCACAGCTGAGGAGTTGGTGAATTTGCAACCTTATCCTCTCTCTATTCAATCATGAGACGCATACTGTGACCACACCACACACACGCACACACATGCACGCACACATGCAGACTAATGACCTGGGAGTGTCAAAATATGAGTTATGGTTTTAAAGTTGAGTATTAGTGTATTTGTTCCTTACCAAAGTATAGATTAGAACTACAACTTGTGTCCATCTCCTACTTTTCCCAATTGCTTTTTCACTGGAGCCTACAGCATGAGGGAGTCTAATTGTATGTGCAGACAGCTGTAAGAGGAGCTGATGTCTGTGTTATGAGTGTTGTATTTGGTCATTTAGTCTCTCTGAGGGCAGCAAGTCTTCAGACCCTCTGACTCCTCCTAAGTGTCTGGCCAAGTGGGTGGCAACACATGAGGACAACTGGTATCTACTACTCACTACTTAGAACATCTATGGGCACTGTTTGTAAACTGCTGGTGCTGGATCTGCATTAAAAAGATATATAATTTCTCATTAAAGCTGATACTATCATCATTTTGGAATAATAATATTAGTAATCCCTGAGAATCTGAAATTATTTTCATGCTGAGAGAAGCTGATCTGCATTTCCCATTAGTGCATCAGCAGGTTTCTGTAGTGAGGGATGAAACACATAACAGTAATTTCTGGCTAAAGGACAGTCAAAATGTGGATTTATTTTTAGATGCTAGCACAGAGGTTCTCAAATGTTTTGTGCTATGACCCTGTTCATACTAGATACAAACGTTCTCACAACCCCAACAATTATTGTCAGTGTGAATTTCAGTATGAAATTTTATTTTACATTGAAGAACACTGAAGCTCTTCCACTCATATGGAAAGGAAATATATTGGAATACACTGCAAAGTTTCTATCAACATATCAAAATACACTGCAGTATGTTTGGTCACAAATAAAAATCAATTAAAATACATTTGACCCTCATGTATTTAGTAAAAAACAAACAAACAACATTTTAATGAATTAGATATTTGATTTGATTTGACTCCACATAGAAACAAACACACTTTCAATTCAACATATATATAAATTAGCATATATAAAATGAAAAAATAATGGAACACAGCCCTGAAATATCATGCACATTACTGCCATCCTGTGGCTTTTTGTTCCAGCTTATGACCTACAACCAAACCTGCTCAAATAAGAATTTCTAATACATGTTTGCTTCTATGTTGACCTGGTTGCAATGCCAAGTGAAGGACACTTTTTGATTGAATGTTTTAAATCTTCGGTCCGTATTATATTTGACCTTTAACACAACTTGTCTCAAATTTTCACTTATGTGTAAATCACTTGGTAACTGTTTTGATAACTACTCTACAAAGAAAAGTGATAAAGGGCCAATAAAAAGAAAATAAAGACTTGGAAAAAGGATGACAAATATGTGATGACAATAAAAATAAAAAATAAAAGACTTAAATTAGATACCTTCAATATAAGGATACCTTCTATGACTACCTAAAACTTTTTTATATACTCTCTAAGTTACAGTTTCCCCCCTCTGATGTGCTCAGAACACTTTTTGTCCTATGATAGATAATTCAGACTAGTGTCTCCAAAAAGGCTACAAACCAATAGCATTTGTTTTCTAGCAAGCCTTACTGGTAAGGTTTTATCAGTTAAATCCTTTTTTAATTCTTCTAACAATCCTCAGAAAAGAAACAAGAAACCCTGGGCAGGAAATTGGGGAAAGGCAGAGGTTTGGGCTTGAGGTTGTCTTTCTCCTCCATGCTACTCCTCCTTATCATGACAGATTTGACATTTCATTCCAAATTTTCCTTCCAGCCATAAGACTACAGCAGTGAAACCACGCTTTCCACCAGAGAGGATCAACAAATGAAAACCTGCAGACTCTTGGCCCTCCATGGCACATGCTGACCCGTCCTTTACAGTAACATGGCAGGGGAGGAATCTGACAGCTGCTGATTCTTCACTGAGATCCCTTGTTTTGAAATGCATGTGCAGTCTGCACACACACACACACACACCACACACCACCCACTCTGCATACCGTCAGACTGGTTTAACCAAAAACCGCAGTGCTACATCAGTTTCAGGGTGCATGCACTGTATTTGTGTGTGAGTGTGTGTGTGTGTCCTCTGAAAGACAAAAAAATTGGAAATGGTTTCATTTTTATCGATTAGTTTGGCACTGAGTTTGGGTTTAGATTAGGATTAAGATTAAAGCCTATTTCAACATCTTTGTAACCTTTATTTTGAATGTGAAAACACACAAAAAGGGACACTTTCACAGTTTGTCTCTATGTAAACATAATACAATAGCAGTTCTATATCAAAAGCTGCTTGACTTGCACTCGTCAAACATGGACTAGACTTACACTGACATTTTAAAAACTGTTGTCTGACTTTGTTCTGGATTTCAGAAACCTTTGTTCTACTTGTGAAAAGGAGAAAAGGACAATTTATCTCTATCCAGACCACACAAGACCAGATAAATCCAGGTCAAAATACACTGTTGTTAGACGAGTCAGGCCTTTAATTTGTTTATTTAGAGCTCAAAGACGGTTTAAAGCCCAGATTTGCAAGACTTTTATTTTATATGTGAAAACAGAATAAAGACAAATCACAAGCTGTGAATCAGAAATCTCATGGGTTTGGGACACTTTAGGAGTTCTGTCTTGGATTTATGATTTAGACATGCTGGATTATGAATAGGGTTAAAGGTTAGGATACAAATATCAAAGATGATAAATGTAGTAATAACACAAACATGTATGTGTGTGTGTGTGTGTGTGTGTGTGTGTGTGTGTGTGTGTGCCACAATGGTCTTGCCCTCAGGGATTGCGTGTGTTCAGGAATGTCTGCATCATGAGGCATGTGGAGGCAGGAGGGTTCCTCAGAATATCATTCAAAGAATAGTCCCACATCAGCCATACAATCAATCACATTATTATTATTGATTTATTGAGGAAAAGGCATATTTGACCTGGTAATCTTTCTCTTGTTTTTCTCCATAATATTCATTTTTAGATTGAGTGAATATTTCTCTTAAGGAAGAAAAATCTTTAAGAGTATTGGAATAGGTGGAATATGATATTTTATATTAAGTTAGCTTAGTAAAATGTATACACATGCTTTGACTATAAGCCTTCATCCACGCCCTTCCTCTGCCTCATTTTGGCGATACCCACGATGCCAATAATCTTTGGCATGTCTCAGTGTGTATAAATAGGGCAGCCATTGCGCCATGAAGCGAGGGGAAGTCACATAAGGTCCCAGTTTTTATTAGTCTGTTATCGACACCGGCTCCGTGATTCGGCTCAAGGGCACAACGGAAGGCCGATCCTCACCCGTCAAGTCTGGACAGGTAACCGTAACCTACCTGCGGGCCACGCCCTCTGCTGCATGCAGGTTACTGTCATGTAAATCAGGAAGTTGCAGGACTGTCAGCGCCTCCGGACTCGCTGCAACGTGGATTCTAACGAAAATGCAGAAAGTGTGTGTCTGATAGAGAACGGACATTATTAGTCTACTTAGCTTTTTATTTAAAGTTTTAGAAAAAGCCTCTTCACCTGTTTCCGCGAACATGCAGCTCTGTGCGTCCTGCGCGCTCCTGCTGGGGATTTTGTTTTTGACAGTCTTCGACTCATCAGGTGAGATAATGATCTGTCAGCAATGCTTCATGTACCTTTGTTACTTTACTGAGGCCTTGTCTGGTCCTTTCCTGAATGTATTACAGAAATGTAAGGAAATAACATTCTAATATGCAAATCACAGGTGCCAGTTGCATTATGAGCTCAGGTGTGTGAATTTGTCATGAGTGGGCGCTGTTCAGTTTGTTTAAACGTGACCAGGCCAAACCTAAAGTGTTTATGTGTTTAAATTTGATTTAAATGGTTATTCAATGTATAGAAAACAAATAGGAAGAGTTATATATGATTGATTGACTTGACTTAAAGACATGGAAGGCTAAATAACGCACAGTTGAGTTGTAGATCTCCATTTTCAGAGGTTTTATGAGGCGTTTATGGTGCTTCAAGAGGCTTGAATTCATCATGGCTTCATTAATGATTGACCAGCAATCTGTTGTACTATGAATCTGGAGGGCAGAAACAGAGTTTTGCTTCATTTTCTTTCTTCCCCTTTGACTTCACTGTTTTTAGAGAAGCCAAAGATGACTTGTTTTGCTAATAGTTTCTCTCTTGCACCCTGACACACCCATTATTTACTGTCTAAAAAGGCCCTATAGGAAGGCTGCATGCAGCCCTTTAACCCATGTTTAATGTAAATGCTGCAGTATTGTTATGTGTCAGCTTCAAGTTCTTGCAAGTTTTGGGCAGGTTGAGAGTTTCCTGCTGGTTGTTTTGTGTGAACATTTAGTGTGGGAACATGTCCTACTTTTGAAACATTACTTTAAGTGTTTTCATGCAGCAAAGGTGCATTACTGCAGCAAGAAAAGTGCCACTCACACCAGAATGTATCGCAGCAATATCACTTCTGTTTTTTTTATTATTCCCAAAAATGACCCCAAGAACAACAAAAGTGTATCCCTCACAGTTTTGTAATAGAAATGACATTTTTCTATAAAATATCCAAATGGAAAAGAAGATGTTTTTAGCAAATCAAGCTGCACTGGCCCAAAACTGAAACCAAAATAGGGACAAGCATGAAGCAATTTACAGACCCATATCTATGCTTACACCACTGCTGCATACTATTACAGAGGAAACCAGTTGTATCTAGATTTGTCAAACAGAGTTTATGTGTGTACCTTTATGTGTGTAAAAGGAGAAGTGTTGAAGCAGTCACAGCATGAGTCAGATATCAGAGAAAATAGCAGTTAAACATGTTTTTAATGTAGAAACTGGCTGGCTCACCTTGAGAGCTCCTCTTTACTCAGTGCTTTGATGACTCATTGTAATGAAAATTCAGTGAATTTGCTTTTGTGTGCCACCACAGAACATGGTGAAAGGTGTGTCTGGAATCGCTGTTTGCTGACTGATTGATGTGTATGTTTTATTGCTGCATGAACATTCTGTTGAATTGATAGTTTAAATCTCTATAAAGGACAGCTAGACTCATTTGAATGTCATATTAGCAGTATGAATCAAATTTCCATGAGGGTGATGTTGTTTATATTCCGGAAACAAAACCTAACCCAAAGTCAGGAAATCAATTGAGAGAATGCCAAAAAATTGTTATGTAATCCCTTCTATATGGAGTGTTGTTGGGTTTGGGGTAGGGGCAAGATATCTGGATATGTGCAGCATCTTTATTATTCCCTAATTTATTTCCTCACTTTTATTTCCCTGCTTATTTCCTGTCTTCTTTTGTCTTCCTGTATCCCTTTTTCTCTTTTCTCGTTTTGGTCTATAATTCTCAGATAGGCCAGGGATAGAGCTGCTTTTTGCCATTATCTTTCTTCAGTTTTCTGGCATAAACTGCAGTTCTTTTGTTTGTCTCCTCTTCTTATGTAGATTGTCTTTATGGGTCTCTACAGCCAGTTGTCCCTTTCAACATGTCTTTACCTGTCATGAAAAACTAAATACAAGTTTTGTCAAAATATTATAATAATTAATTAACTGCTTTAGCTATTAATCAGATTAAAATGCCAAACATTCACTGGACCAGTTTTTACAATGTAAAGCTGTGCTACATTTCTCTGTTTTATATCAGAGTAAATTGAGTACTTTTTGGTTTTTGGACTGCTGCTGGGACAAAATAAGCATCACCCTGTAACTTGTGACTGGCATTTTCATGATATTTTCACTTTTATTTACTTTTCTAAAAGGCAAAAACAATGATCAGTAGATTCATCAATAATGAAAATAATCAATGGTTGCAACCTTCCTTTCTTGTAAGGATACGTGTGTCTGTGAAATATCCAGAGACTGGAGCCCAAATAATGGGAATGTGTCTAAACATGCTATTTCACATATTCAAGCAGTTGAAACTGGATGAATTGGCAATGACTTTATCTGAATGCTCTTGGTATGTGTCGGTTTCATCACCAAGCAAAAACAAATATCATAACCTGATCAAAATTAACTTTGTGTTAGGATGTTAGCGGCTAATTCCCTCTGACCTGTCCCCTCAGATGGCCTGCAGACAACCGTCCGACCGAACAAAGGATCGACTGTGACCGTGTCCACTGACTTGCCTTTGGATCAGTGTGCTGTATGTACAGTCAGCGGGGTGAATAACACACAGACTTCCTGCCACTCGACTCTTTCTCTGGTGGCTGATGAAGAGGTCACACTGCTGTTTAATTGCACCAAGTCCATTGATCAAGCTTTCACTGTTAAGATTACTCAAGCCATCGGTGAGTTTAGAGTGATGTACATACAATATAGCTTTTCCAAAATGCCACGGGTCACTAAAATAAAATCAAAAATTTCATGTCTGTATTAAACATCTTTTTTCAGTATATACCAGTATATATATACTGAATAAAGCTGTGATTTCTGTTGAAGTTAAATCAGTCTAAATCAGTCTAATTTACATTTTAATTAAATTGTAAAACCCATATAGAAACTTTCCTGTCTTTAATTGTAATCCAGAATGCATAAAGGACAAATGCAGCCCTACAACAGGAGAAACTCAGCCCTCCATTCTCTCAGAATTCACAAGAACCTTCATTTGGGACCTGAAGGCCCCTGAAAAGACAGTTATGAGTCTGCACATCCTTGGAGAGGGACTCGTGGAGACGTCCAAACCAGAGTCTTGCTCTGATGGATTTCAGTATTCTGTCACTTCATCTGAATTAAACGGCATAGTCCAGACTCAAGCCTACTGTCGAGGTGGATCTGTGACCCATTTGGATCTGGCCAATGAAGCTGTGTCTGTGTCTCTGAAAGTTAATCCAAAGGCACAGGCAGTTCCTGTGTTGTTCCAGGCCTCTGCTGCACCGTTAAGTAAGAGGATATTATTGATAAAAGCCTTATTTTCTTATAAAGCCCATACAGGTCAGTAACATTGTTGCTTTGAGTTACCGGATGTCTGTCTCGCTCTCTCTTCACCCTATTCAGAGGACCGAATCATGGTTATATCCGCCGCTCCTTACAGAGCTGTGAACATCAGCAGGAACCCTGTGGGAGCAGAATGTAATGTGTGCTTAGTTGGCGGATCCAACCCCACCTGCAGTGATGCAAACATGATACTGAATAACAAATCAACCATCACGCTGGGGTTCAACTGCCACAAACCTGAGGATGTGTTCATTGTGGCGATGGATAAAATAATAGGTGAGGACTGTCAACACGTTAAAATTGTATTTTTTTTACCAGCATCTTTTTGGATTAATAAACTTTAGTTGAAAAAAAAAACCACATTGTACAATATTTCTTTGGGTAAAATGTTGTCATCTGTTAAATGTCCTGATAGTTTTAAGCATTTTAAGCATTGCTTAAGAGACCATACCTGTGAATTTGCATGTTTGAGCCCAATTAACACAACCTGCATACATGCTACGTTACTGCCAACCATTTTCCAAAAAAAAAAAAAAAANAAAAAAAAAAAAAAACTACGGGAGAAGTAACCATTAGAATTGTTTTTTCTACTTCCAAACCGCCATTGGTTTCAGTTAATTCCAGTACACTATAAAAAAAAAATCAACTTGTAGAGACTTGAAACATGCTTGACATAAATAATCCATCACAGCAAACAACATGCTGTTGTTATTTTTTGATGACCTGTCCAACACCCGAGCTGCATGGAAGAAAATATGTGTCAAGGCTGCTTTTACAGATAAATTAAAATGACCAATCCTTGTATATTTGTAAATGTTAGCAGGCAAATGTATTATTTGAATTTTAAGGTGAGTGTATCTCACCTGAACATTTGATTCTGAAAAATTAGGAAATCTGGCAAAATAACACAAAACTAACATTATGTTTTGTAAAATGGTTAGCAGTAAGGTAACCTGTATTTGGGTAGTATTTATTGGGCTTGTTTGAGCCCAATAAATACTACCCAATACTACCCTGTTGTGGTCCTTTAACATTTATTTACAAATACATGAATCATAAGCATACTGTGATTTTTGGTGACTTTTTTCATGATGCTGATTTTGGACAGATTTTTAACATTTGTGGATAGAAATTTTGAGAATAAATGTCAGAGCTTTATGTGAAACAGGCTTTGATACAGTAAAGTCCTCTAAATTCCAGCAGAGGGCAGTCACAACTTGCCAGCCATTATGGAACACTTTTCTGGCTCACAGATTTATGGATCCTACAAGGGTTATGGACAGAAGCATTGGGATTGGCTTGGTTAAATATAAAGTTGAAAATCATTGAGTATAAGATCAGACATGGTTGGTTGCGAGATAAAAGTTTTTGTGGTTAAGGTAAAGATAAGAATCTGGGTGGGCGTCTTTGCCCAGAACTATGGTGGGATCAATAAATATGTTCCTTGCACATCACTGTGTCTCTCACACACTTTTAAGCACTGAATCAAAACATTCCTCACATCTAATACATTAACTTCTCATTAAGGTTGTTAGGTTCGGTCTGCTGTGACACTCAAAAATATGCCATTTAAATGTATAAAATAATTTCTCATTTTCTTTACCTAGAGTGCACCCAGAGCTCCTGTACTCCTGCCACAGGAGAAGTTGATCCTAACTTCTTCAAGGGGTTCAAAAGATCCATGACATGGTACGTTAATGTTCCAGAGTGGACTGAGATAAATTTGGACTTTCCTGGTGATGGACTGAAGGAAATATTTGGATCTGACAAATGTGAAGACGGCTATCAGTATTCAGTGCAGCCATTTATCAATAAAGAAGTCGAGACTAAGAAATACTGCAAGAGCGGATTGGTGTCTTATCTGGATCTGCCTAGGTTCTCCTCTTTTACGGCAGAAGTCCCCAAAGGAGGAGAACTGGACTCTACTGTATTCACTGTCAAAGCATCACCAAGAAGCAAGTGGATCTTCCTTGATCTTCTTATCAGAGAAAAAAGATATATCTATTTAAAGTATTGATCTGTCATATACCTGTGGTCTCACCTTTGTCTTATTTCACTTCTTCTGTCCTTAGAGAGCAGAATGATGTTTGTGACCCCTGACCCTGATACCAAGGTTTATATTACAAGAGAGACCACCAAGCTGGACTGCAGTGTGTGTATGGTTAAGGAATCCAAAAGGCTATGCAATTCAAAAAGTATAATGTTGGAAGAAGCTCTTAACACCTCAGTGGAGTTTACCTGTCCTCATCCTCAAAATTACTTCAATGTGGAGATCAACACAGAAATTGGTATGAAGCTCTAAAAATTATCATGTGAGATTCATAATGACTTTTGTACATTTCTGAATGTGAGGTCAGATGTTAATTTCTGTCATTTCTAGAGCTATATTAAGAGAAATAATAAACAGGATGTGAGTGTACTGATAAATTCCTCTTATCAGGCTTTGCAGATGGATTCATAATGTTGCTTTTTTACTTGTTTTCATTCACTAATGATGAGGTGAACTAAGTATCATTACTTACGTATTTTAATGTCTCTTGATTTTCCAGACTGCACAGAGACTTCCTGTGCTGGTGGCATCGGTCAGACCAAGACCTCCCTGTTCCCAGACTTCAACAGGACCTTCACGTGGGATCTGAAAGCTCCCTCCAATCGGGCTTTCCAGCTGGATTTCCCAGAATCAGGAATGCGGCAGATTCCCAATGGGGATTCCTGTCCAGATGAGAACACATACTCTGTTCTTAGCTATCTGCGCAGTGGGCCAGCAACAGTCTGCACCTTTTGCAGAGGTGGCAACATAACCACCATCCAGGTGCGGTACAAAGGACGAATGCTGCTTCAGGTGCCCGGGAACAGAAAGACAGGACCATTAGGTGTCAAACTCAGTGCCGGACCAGAGACCAACAGTAAGTGTTGACAAGAAAATGAGTTTCTGAGAACAAGTTAACCTTGTAGATTGTGTTACAGAGATTGAAAAACTATGAAGTTCCTGTAACTTCTCATTAGCATTTTCAGAGCATAGACAAACTAATTTGCATCTTTCAAACCACATCATTCTCTCCCTCTCTTTCCAGTGGTGGCCACAGTGAAAGTCAGCTTACCACGAGGCGTATCAGACACTGACTTTATGTCTGCCAAATACCCCAATGACTTCCCAGACAACCAGCAGATGCAGTGGGACTTCATAGTGCCCGGCATGCACAACTACACGGTGCAGTTTCGTGAATACACAGCCCCAGAATGCCTCAAAAAAGACGTGGTGGTGGAGTACCAGAAAAAGAAGTCGACCAAACTGACCCCGGCGGATCCTCAGCCAGCACATCAGCAGGGAAACTTCAACATGTTGCTGTGGAACTGTGAAACCAACAGGACACTGCAAGGACTCAACTTAAAGTTCAGAGTCTCTGTAATGAGGAGTGGCCATCCAGGTGTGATAGAAAGGCAAACATTAAAACAGCAAATCAGTTAGATAAATATACAAATGATGAATGCTTTTCCTAATGCAAATGCCTTGTTTGATTGCTAAAGTATATCTGTCTGTTTTATATTTTTTTTCTTAGTTCTGTGTGCTGTGGATCTAACCAAACAGGAAGGAGTGTCCCTGCAGATCGAACAGGTTGGCTCTGACCCATTCTGTGAGATGAGCATCAACTCAGAGGTTAAAAAGAAAATTAACGTGGCGGCGGGCACTAAGGCCAGCCTCTCCTTCCTCGACTGTCCAAATGAAGATGTTCATTTGACTGCCAGTAAAATTATTGGTAAGATGTTTTTTGTTACAGTGCTTTGGTTAAAGAAATATTAGGGATTTTGGTGATTACCTTGAAGTCTGTTGATTAATTTGTGGCTCTTATGTCATTTGTCTTTTAATAACAGGATGTCAAAATCTAAACTCGTGCTCTGTGAGTGACACTCCACTCACTGTCCCCAAATTGGATTCCTGCCTGCCGATTCCTCTCCATAGCTTCACCTGGTACCTCAACATCCCCGAGGATGGGACAGTGGATCTGATGTCACCCACAGGGAGTCTCCGACAGTCTCTGCCTGGCCAGGAGTGTAACGATTCCCATTCTCTGCACGTGGCTGATGGCGGTGGGTCTCCTGTCGGGGATTTCTGCTTTGATGGAATCATTGAGAAAGTCCAGATACACTCCAATGCCTCTGTCACAGCTACTGTGCAGGACTTCACCAAGAACAGGGGACCTTTTCTCAATGTCTCCTTCCATGGCGAGATCTCAGGTATGACATGGTTATACTGCATTTTTTATGAAGTTTCATTAGACTTTTAGATTAAGACAATGCATATGGAGGTAGGAGAGAGAGAGAGTGACAGCATTAAAGGCATTTTGCAGTGTCTTTTACAAAATTATGATTATTTAAGATTGCAAGAGTATCTGAGAATGGATTTTTATCTTGAAATTTGACATGCAAAATTAAACTGTACTGTGCTGTAATGGTCAAATTAAGTTTGTTTCCTGCTGTTAAAAATCCACACAAGGGCACTTTTGTACTGCAGGTAGTGGCAGCATGTGGTACATTTGTACTCAGACAGTGCTCCGTCCTTTTCAGAGAGCATTATTTACAGAATCAACCCGATGATGTCTTCAGTGGCCCTGCTGGCCACCCCAAACTGGCCACTCGGGATGAAACCTTCCTCTACCGCATCCTGGATCGTCTCTCTGCCGAGCCAGTACAAGGCAGCCCTGCAGTTTGTCAATGTCAGCCAGCCCAAATGCGACCGGAGGCACACATCCATCAAGGTCCACACTATGGGGTCCAAGGAGGAGATGCTGAGCCGCAGGGAGGATGAGGAGGTAGAGGATGAAGTCGTGGTGCCAGAAAGCTTTTACCTCAACATGTCCAACTGTTTGCCACAGGAAGGCCACTTTGGAGCAGTGACTAAAATTGTTCTACAGAAGAAGACTAGTAAGCAAACACCATTTTGGGTTTGTGGTGGACACAAAATACCCTAATTGTGTACTGAAGTGTAATCTGTGGTACTTTTACTTAAGTAAATGAACTGAATACTTCTTCCACCACTGATGACTTATCTCAGTTTTGCTTCTGCAGATATTCTCGCCATCATCCTCGGGGTAATTGGAGGTCTTCTTCTGCTCATAGGGCTGGTTGTTGCAGTTGTGCTCATCAAGTAAGTAAACCTGCTGCAACTTTTTAATATGTGGTTTCTTTGCAGGTTGATTCTCTCTTTGGAGTAAAGTGTCAAAGTTGTAAAAGTTACAATTTGCGTAGAGGTTGATTTGTGTATATTCTTGCAGATATGTTTGTGTTGCACTCTAGGAAAATGAATTCCTTAATTTGTTTTACCTTAAAATGTCATTAATTTTATCATTAATAATGATTCAACTGTAGTAATGTTTTAATTGATGCATAAATGGATTATAACAGATAAATGTATTAGTTTAGTTAGCAGTTAAAGGTTTTTTTTTGTTTGTTTAAGGGGGAAAAAGCATATTTCACAAGATAATATTAAAGCCACTCCTTAATATCTGCCTTAAAATTGCCTTAAGTTTATAAAGGTGAAAATTCAGGGGGTGGTGATCATTTTATTTGGTAAAATTTTCAATTTAAAAAAATCTCATAAACTGATTTTGGGTGTACTCAAAGCCACCCCTCAATTTATGCATTACGTGAAAAATCAAGGCCTTTTTAAGATACAAATTAGGAATATTTGTAATGTTATTTGGTCAACTTTAATGGCTTTCCCTTTAAATAAAAAAAAGAAAAAAAAAAAGCCTTTTAACCCTGCAATTAATACATTAAATTTTTTCATAAATTATTGTCTTAAGTTTTACATTTACCCCAAAGTTTGGGTTAATCCTGTCTGGTTTTTCTTGTCTGAATAAAAGTTTTGCCTTCATCTTCCAATCAGGAAAAAGAAAAAAGAAAAGATGAACAAGGAGTCGTTCATCTACATCAGCAAAGGAAATATCTTCCAACCAGGTGATGCGTACTTCTCCAAAACTCGCTCTGACAATGAATCCCACGTCTACGCCTCTATAGATGAGACGATGGTGTATGGCCATCTGCTGAATGACACCTACGCAGACAGCATCCAAGACCGCTACAAAGGAATGCAGGTCGACTCCTACCAGACCTTCACAGGTCCCACGGATGGACAGCTCCCTGTAATACAAGAGCCTGAAGAGGACCAGTACAAGCCATTCTTGGACCCCTCGGAGAGCTTCATGCCACCTCGTCCCCACACTCCCATCAGCCGGGAGGACAGCCTCGGCTTCCAGGATCGCAGGATGGTGGACAACGAGCTGTACACTTTCAAGAGCACAGGGGAGATAAACACTATTCGTCTCTCTGGTGCAGATCTGGAACCAGAGCCAGCGGGTAACACATTAAGAGAGGAATCGTTTTAGCGTGTCTGGACTGTGACTCTGCGTTGAACTGCTGTTACTCAGTTATTGTTAAGGCTCCAAAACACAGAGTTTACTGACGTGGAGATCTGAACTGTGCTTCAGTCACTCAGGGAATCTGGGTTCACGAGCTTCTGAATGCGATCTGGTCTGGACATTGCTGTGGAGCGGCTCAGTCATTTTGAAGGTTTCTATAGTAGAAGCCATACGTTTTTTGTTTTTAAAGTTGTACTGCATAATGTAATACCCCACATGTATTACAGAGTTGTGGCATGGATTCAGGAGAAGGTACACTGAAAATGTGCAAGTACCTCTGGTTCTTGTTTTAAAGTGTTGTTTTTTTTTTTTTTTTNTTTTTTTTTTTTTTTATTGTTCACTAGTCTTTTTTAAAGAGGTTCCTTTTCCATTTTTCTGTAAATACAGTTTCACAGGTTTTTCAATAAATTCTGTCAAAATGGTTTGGTGGATAAACGGTTTATTCCTTGGGATAATGGCTGTCATACTGAGCCATGACATTTTAGTTTTCCCCTTCAGCGGAAAATTGACTTCTTGCATTCTGGACGGTGAAACCAATTTTTACCACAGGAACTCTTGCCATGAAAAACAGTCTGAAGGGTGTGTGTGAGCTGCAGTCATCATTTACCACAGAGAAGTGACTTTACTGAGACAACAAATGCAGAAGCCAAGGTTTCATCACATTTCTGGCAATTGCAAGCATCACAGTTTTCAGTTTTCTGCATTTCTGATTTGTCTTTTGTGGCTTCAGTTTTAATATTTTGTATTTAACATCTGTGAACAATGATTATTATGAAATGATAATAGAAGAAGTATAGAAGAAGAATACTATAGGAAGAATAGTTTATTGATGGTTATATCATGCTAGAAATTATAGGAGACTCCAAACTAGCCAGCAACTACCAATTTGAAGCATATGGATTTAACTATAAAATCAAAACCAAAGCCCATTACCACCTATGATTTTGGTTTCATGTGAGTCTTGTGGTTAAAGGCAGTAGTCTAATGGGAGGCTTTATTTTAAACCAGTGGTTCTCAACCAGTGGATATGAGAAAATAAGAATTAAGTTTTTTACTTGCTGAAAGGTGCCAGCACCTAAACGTTCTTTTGTTTTCCAAATTATGTATTGTGACCATCCAAGATCTATGTTTTTTGGTTTGGAAAAGTTATCATTTTGTATTAGAATAACAAGAATATGTATTATTGTGAAATTTGTGACTACATAGAATACTTACAAAAAAACACAACTGTAGAATAATTTAAGGATTTCAGTGTAGTCATGAACACAGAAAGTGTTTATGGGTCTAAAAACTATCCACAGCCATAAAGAACATATTGCCAAATCACAGTTTTGAAAGAAAATAATTTAACATGTACTGTTTAACAAACTGGCTATGGTGCCAAGATCAGAATTAGGTGCAAAATGCAAAACCAGCTGAGAACCACTGATTTTAAAAGTAGAATAGCAAGAAAAGCATTGTAGAGATTACACACCATAAAGCAGCTATAACCATGCGCCAAGTGGATGATTACGTGTGTGTGTGCGTGTGCGTGCGCTCAGACAATATTGAACTGGCAGATGGAGGTCTTTTCCTCATGACAGTTCTCGTCAAACCACTTCCCGCCAGCACCCACAGACAGCGCAACACAGTTCTGGGACTGGCCTCCATCTGGCTGAGGGGACAGATAGTTGGATGTGTCCCAGTTTTTGTATGTAATGCTGACCCCAGTCTGGTCCTTCCAAATGCCTTCAGTCACCATGTCAATAACGCCCAGCCAGACCTTCTCATCTGTGCCAGTGGTCTGGCGGATGTAGTCTTTGAGCTGGTCATTCTCCTCTTGGGATGTGGGCGTACTGAGGACACCACCCAGAGCGTTACAGTCTTCACTGGCAGTATGATAGCGTTTCCTTACTGGGTCAGCCAGGAAACATTTGCCATGGAACTTAATGCCTTTCAGGCAGACTGAGAAGGACAATAAGAGGGAATAGATGGTTAGACAGATGATGAAACTACACAGTGAGATTGTGCTAGCTTTAATTTATTTGTTCCCTTTGGAGATAAAACAGGTGGTATGGGTATCTGAGGATATGAAGAAAGCAGTCCTGTGTTTTTAAGAGATAAGATATAAGCATGAGATCTCAAGTGTTCATTTCAGCAAAATGTACTATATATGTGCACTGGTGTGACTTGTGGATTTTTGGAACAACTATCATTTTATATTTTGCACCAGAAGTCAAACAAGGATGTGCCATGTGCTTTCCAGATTATAGCTCGCAGGTTCAAAGAATACATGTGTATTCCATCTGTTTTTATTTATAGAAAAATAGAGAAATGGATTCTCTCAGACTGTACAGACCCACATGAATTCACATTGATGTCCAGAATAGTGTAGCTCAAGCTGAACTGTCAATAAATGAATTCAGTAACCCCCTGAAATGATCATATGCTAATCCTCCTTATTACCTTGATCAAGAAGGTTATCTTTTCACCTGCATCCATTGGTTGGTTGATTGATTGCTTAGTAGTAGAATTATGTAAAAGTTCTGAAATGATTTTGCTGAAACTTGGTTGAAGGGTGGGGCATGGCTTGGGAAAACCCCCATTAAATTTTGGTGCTGATCTGGATGCAGGGGAGGATACAGGAATGTATCAATCTCAATGAAAAAAATCAGACATATGTATCCTATGACAGACTATCAGTCAGTACAATTTGGCCCAGATCTGAGTAAATTTTAGAAATGACTGTTTCTTTTGACAAATTAAGTATTTAAGTCCTATTATTGTTATAGTCATTTATCTTAAGAGTAACATGATGGTGTAGTGGTTCGTACTGTTTCCTCACAGCAAGATGGTCCTGAGTTCAAATCCTATGCTAGCCTGGTCCTTTCTGTGTGGAATTTCCATGTTCTCCACATGCTATTACCAAAGATGGGTGGGTTCAATNAAAAAAAAAAAAAAAAAAAACTTCATATTTTTAGAACCAGACAAATTGTGCCTAGGCTTGTTCAGCCTTGGCAGAGATATGCATTCTTATAAATGCCTGTCTAGTTACCAGTGTGGACCATCAAAGACTCAGAGCTACTTGCATGCCTGGAGCTGGAAAGAATTAGTCCTGCTCAAGGACTCTTCAGCAGGGAGACTTTTACAGATACAGTGGGTTCAACATGGGCCGTCTACTTGAAGGACGGTTTGCAAATGATTGAATTCTGTCACTTTTGTAGCACTGAATGAATGAACTTCATCAGCTTAATTCCAATATAATCAATGTTCTATGTGTTTATTCTCTGAACTAACTGCTGTCATGTTGGCCAGGACCTGGGAGAGAGACATTTTGATCCCAAGAGATCATCCTGCTTTGACAAGCTGGTTAATTGGTTAATCCCTATTTAGAGGATTTATTTCTACTCCTTTGTTAATAAAACAAGATAACACCAGTGTTCCAGCTCTTTACCTGTCTGCAGGGCCTGTTGCTCCTTCAGTAGGTTGAGCTCATCAACAATGTCATTGATCTGTTTCTGTAGCTCCATAATGGCAGCATCCCTTGTTGTATCTGATTCCAGCAGCACCAGAGACACGAGAAAAGACATATGAGATGGAATAAAGTGTGGAAAAGTATGCATGTTCAGATGAATGCAAGAAAGCAAGAAGTGGCTTTGACAGAATTTTTTGGGTAATTTCTTGTGAAAGGAAGGAAACATGCTGTTTAAATAATCAGTTATTTTCCCTTCATATCTACTGGTCTTTCTCAGATGTTCACCATCTACCTTTTTTTGGTGGTTTCTTCTTTGGTGGATTCTGCTGAAATGAGCAGTTCACCATTAGTAGTACTCCCAGCAGCAGACACACTCCTTTGAACTCCATGGTTAGACCTGTTGAATAAGGCTGCTCCAACGTGGAAGCTTGCAATTTATCTGTCCTCTCTCTCTCTCTCTCTCTCTCTCTCTTTCTCTCTCTCTCTCTCTCTCTCTCTCTCTCTCTCTCTCTCACACACACCCTCCCTCTCATCTCTCACAAAGAGAAAAAAACTCAATTGCAGGAACAACAACAATCCAACCTCAGGAGCCTTCAAAGATGGTGTGTTTGTCTCATCTGGCTCCAGGCACCTAACCAGAACCAGGCATGGAAAGCAGGTGGAGACAGTCAGACAGGGACAGGATGAGACACTACAAACCTCCTCTTAGCAGTTGACACTGTGCAGCTTTCATATTGTGGATGAGAAAGAAATAAACAACTCATCCCTTGTATAAAAGGCTAAATGATGTGGTAATTCCATCTAATTTCTCATCTTAAAAACTGCATAAATCTTGAAAATAAACAATTGAATAAACCATTTCTTTCCTAAAACTTGTCCAAAATGGCTTTTTGGAAGTCATTAGGTACAGACTCAGTTGGTTGGCTGCACACTGGAAAGATTTAGGTGGTATTTCCAGGTATGTTTGGCAGCAGTGGGTGACTGCTATTGAAAATCCATTAGTCATAACCTGAGAAGTGTCTGACTCTCTTACAGCTTGGACTACCTGTTTAGTTCGTTTTCCATCCCAATGTCTGAAAATAAGCAAGGATGATGTGGAGCTACCAAAGTCTCTACTTAAAAACACCTGCAATATTATTCCTTTTTCATATAATAAATCATTCTCTCCACAAGTTTTTCTGCATTGAGTTTATTCATTTCAAAGGCTGCAGTGAGAGCAAAGGCCACAAATAGCAGTTTGTTTTGGACCTGTGTGCGCACGCACACACACACACACACACACACACACACACACACACACACACACACACNCACACCCACACACCCTACAGCAGCCTGAGGGAGGAGTGGAAATGCTCCAGAGTCACATCTGGTCTTTCTGTAAGGCCTCATCACTAGAGCTGACACGTGGCAAGGATGAAGGGATGCAGAATGACCGTCCTTCCCAAAACTCACGTGTCAAATTATTTATTTTTAGATATAATGCTTTGAAAAAAATGAAATGAAGTTTTGTCAGCAAGAAAGAAAGAAACAGACTGGTTTTGGAGTCATCTCCTTGTGCAGAATACACTGCTTACACCCCCTACTATTCTTTGAATATTTAAATCGCATTAAATATTAAACAAGTAGCTCAAATTGGATTTAAAGCAATATATGTCCAGGAGCTTTAGTTTTTAAACTGAAGCTCCTAATTCTGATCACACTCTGCATTGACATATGTCAATGCAGCATTTGTGATGCATATGATGTTACACTATCAGTCTTTATTGCATCAGATTAGATCGCTGATTAATTGGGCCTAATCCATTTTGCTGAAATACAAAACAGTCTAAAATCAATATTCCCAACAAAGATTAATACAACAAGCTGCCATCTCCATCCTTTAAATGCACCAGTTGATTACAATTAAATCAGATTTTACCACAAATTCTCAGGTATAATAAACTGTGTCTTAAATTTCAGAAAAGTCAAAGACAGGCAGACTGCAGAAATTAAAAGCTTTATTAGAAAATTTTGTATACATGGTGTACATACTGTATAAATATATACTGTTGGTCCTAACCAAGGAAGCCCACTTTCTGTCTCTTGTTTCCCAAACTCTCCTCGTGATGCAGCAGCTTCATGAGCGGAGCGTGAAGGGCCTTCCCGACCCGTTTACCTGCCTGGAAGCAACGAGGCATTTTATTTCCTGTTTCCAGTACATATTTATCACAATCTATTATTCAAAACACGATGAAAAAAATTAAAACATATTTATCATAGGCTAAATACTAAAATATTATCTCTAACATTGCTTGTTTGTTGAAAGGAAATTATAAAATTGTCATGAAACGGCATAGTTTTTAGCTGTAGCTTGATGGACATCGTGTTGACAGGGTCCTAATTTGAGGGATTAATTAAGACTTGACTGTGGAGCGGTTGGCTGTTTTACCCCAAAAATCTACAGGTATGATCACATTATACAACTTTATGCCTATGCCTAAGAGTGCAAGATGTTTTAGTGAAAAAATCTCATGCTTTTCAAAAACAGAAGAGGGACACATGGCACAAACAAAGAAACTACATTTTCCCACGATCTAATGGGACTTATTAAGCTAAGAAAAAAAAAAAAGAAGCACCAGTTTTTAAACCTAACTGACCAATGTAATATTTTAGGACAAAGACTCCACACTTCAAATAAGAAGTGACAAAACTACGAGGTTGAAATGCTCGTTTATACACTTTAATTTGGTATTCATAAACTACATAAAGATGCAGAATGCAAACCAGTATGTTTAATCCAACATCTGATTTCATTCTCTGTATTAAAAGGACAGCAAATTCACCAGTGATGGCGAGAATAACCTCTTAACTGTCTCAAGGTCAACCTTTCCCTCCTCACATTATGCTAAGGTCTCAGCTGATTGTGAGGGGGACAGATGGCCAGCGAGGAGAGCCAGACTCACCTCTGTCATTTCAAAGACGCTCTCTGGGTCCAGGCTTCCTCCTCCCACCTTCCTCACGCAGGTCACTGTGCCTTTGTGTGTGACAGAGATGATCAGACTGGCCACAGAACAGGCCTTCTCCTGCAGCGTCGCATCCACCACGTGCCGATGACCCACCTGCCAAAAGGTGGTTTTGTGATTTATGCACTTATACTTTAGCAATCGTTTACTTTCAAGGATCGGCAATTAAACTGACCTTGCACAGTGTCACTACGCAGGGAACATTTTCGACATCGAGTCTCATGCAGTCGTAAGGGTCATCTGACAGCTCGATTTCCTTCCCTCCTTCGTCGTCTGATGATATGTACACTTTGGGAATTCTGTTAATCAGGACAGCATATAAGCTTTAATCAATTAGAACAGTTTAGACGCACATTTCAAAGTTGAACTATTCATTTTAAGAAGACATGGGACCGATTTTACATAGGCTAAGAAATTATGTTTCCTGCCATCCCAGTCTCTCAGACTTACAGGCCATATCTTATTTATTACATGTATACTCTCACTACTGCTGTAACACTTTTCATTTCTTATATAAACTTAGTTCCACATTAACTGAATTGATTTATATGAGCAAGCTCAATAAAGTGACAAAGTACAGCCTTATTTTTTTTTTTAACTTTAAAAAGTTTTTCACAAGCCGTTCATAAATAACTAAAAATACACCAGATTAATACTTTACTTACTTGGTGTTAAAGAGAGCTGCCTTAATAGCTATTGAGATGGCATCATACAAGTTTCCGTCACACTGGAGCAGCTGTGGAAACACCAGTGTGAGATTATGGTTTCATGATGCTTCTGGCACAAATACAAACACCTTTAAAACTGCTTTTCTGGTTTATCTGAGTGCTGACCACAAAAGCTGACCATATCTACATGATTAATCAAACTTTTGTACAGTGAAAATTATAAGTTTTACAACATATATCTTAATCAATTTCATCAAAGCCATATTTTAAGTACTAGCTGTCTGAATATTTATTATATATTGCACTGAAAATACAAACGCTTACCAGCACGTCCACATAGAGCACCCAGCAGTGCTCTCCTGCACTGATACATAGGCTTTTCAAGTCCACACACTGTTTGTTGTTGAAGACTTTATAGAGAGTGTTACTCAGCTCCATCCCCAACTCCTCACCCCCTCGACCCTCAAACTGTGGAGTTGCATTTGCTGAACTAGTAAAAGAATGGAAAAAAAAAAAAGAAGCAAAAAACACTTTCAGAATTTGTGAGGTAACATGATATTTATTAACTGTATCTACTCTATCTGTATTCTTGCTTGAGTCAGTGGAAAAGTGGGGAGGAGGAGAGCAGGGAAAGCACAACAGATCAACACTAGCCACTTTTTTTGTGTGAGTGGCAACAATTTTAATTGGCTGACCAAGTTGACTATGTTCATATTTCAACTGCACATTTAAAGATCTGTTATCTATGATGAGACTTGGTTTTATTTCAGATGTCACACAATGAACAGATGACACCATACTACCTCCTGGTGGCAGGATGGGTATCCAAAACCCTACCGAAAAACCTCAAGGGAAATTATATTTCTTACAGCCTGGGCCTGATGTTATTTGTTAAGGTAAACAAAACAGATCCATTATAGAGGCATGATCACCTTAATTTTATATTTAAGACTAACCTGACGTTAATGTGAATCTTTAAAAAATTACCCAACTGGGTAGTTTTGCCCTTTGGTTTTGCTTTTTAAATAACTGTGCTAAACTGGACTCATATGTTGGTCTGTGGACTGCATATTGTAAATCTGTGTTCAGTGGAGTCCACACATTCAAGTGCCTGTAATGAAGCTGCAAAGTATAATGTTATGATTACTGATGGGAATGATGGCGAAAATATGAAAAAATAACACTCAGGTCATGCTCAGAAAATTTTCCTTTAAATATGTCAAAACTTACTTCACTTTTGGCAATAAACGCCACACCTACCAATCAACAAAGAACTCCAGATAACCTTCACCTGGCACCATCGGTCTTGGTTTTCCAATTTCAGCCTTAATCCCAACTAGAACTGCTGTGAACCCCTACAAGAGCAAAACAAAAAATATCAGACACTCACAGTCAGTCAGACAGACAGACAGATAGATGCAAATGTCAGGCAACAAGAAGGTCTATATGAATTGCTGCTGAGGTTATAAGTGAGCAACTGTGTACGTTAACGTGTTGTGTGTTATCAGGTGAAAACAGCAGATGAGCCACGTGTAAGACATCTACCAGTGTGACTTTGGCTGATCCATCTGTGTTGGACACCACGTCAGTCTCTATGTCCATGTGTCTGTAGTCCTCACAGCTTCTTCCATCCACCCGCAGATCATCCTGGAGACAGGGATGATAACACACTTAAGGCTAACGCTAGCTAGCTTTCTCCCGCTAAAGATCAAACTGACATCAAATAGATCTTCACTATTTAATCTGGAGGAATCCAGACCTGAACTCCATCTGCTGTATGACACACAAACTTACCCGTATGCCATGTAAGATGTACACTTTTTCAGCCTCGCTAACTTGCACCGTTGCCATAATGTAAAAACACTGTTAGCATGTGTGTCGCTTTTTTGTGACGCCATCAAAAGACGCACAGGCACGACTGGTTCACCCGGATGTCCCGATTAAAGGAAAACAATAAAAGCTGCAGGTACATAAACTAAAGATAACATAATACGAAGAAACTTTATATCAAAGCAGTAGACTATGTGTTGTTATATCTTTGTTAAAATAACAGGATGTTTAAATTGTATGTGTAACTATAGTTTATATCTTAGTTTATCTTAAAATATTGACAGAGTCCCCCAGTATCACGCTTAAATGACACATTATGCTTTTTGTTATTTCCCTTCATTTTCTAGTGCAATATAGCGAGTATGTATTTAACATTGACAAAGTTGCAAAATTTGATGTTGAGACTTAAATAATTGCATCCAGTAAGACAAACCCTGCTCGTGCTGAGATTCCCTGAAAGCTTTAATTTTGATTAATCCTTAATCTTCATAACATGTTTAAGTCAACATATCATACATTTGAATGTACTTGTACTCACCAACACACTGGGTTGGACACACCCACGAAGTGTGAGATTAGTATGAGGTTATGGCGATGATTGGGCAGCATCTGTATTTTGCGGTCGAGTTTTTTTTTTTTTTNCGAGTTTTTTTTTTTTTTGAGAAGCGGGATTTAAAGAGACAGTAATTAAAGTGATTTGTTTTCATTCAGTGTGCACAGCTGTGATGCAGTAAGGGAGAGTAAAAATATTTTGTGTTGCAATGGATTCAAAATTGACCCATGAATGAAAATAAGAATATGTAAGTCTGTATAATATGTCCCCGATCAGTTAAAGCTTCTTTCACAATGTAAATGTAGTGGAATGGCCGGGGCTTCAGCTCACACAAGCGTTTGACTGGTGGAAGCTGTGGGAGGCGGTACACATCAACAGTGAGCTCTGCCTGACAGGCGGCGCTCAGGGAAAAAATGCCCAGTTTATGGACGTGATTTCCTGGTTGTGTGTTGGTTTTGTTGTCCTGCTTCCTCTGAGCTTTCTGGATCTGACAATGAACAAAATAGCAGAGTAGTGACTCAACGAGGCTGGAATTAGCACAGAAGTCCTCTTCTTAACACTCAACAAAACTGAGGTGGCAGTGAAAGGGGGAGCCAAGCCGCGGAGGTGTTTAATCTGCCTGTCAGTGAGGTTAGCCGGGATTGAGCTACACGAAGCGCCAGAGGAGACACACTCTTTTTTGTGTGTGTATTTGGGCTTGTCAAAGTGCGACACGACGTGTGGACTCACTGGAAACTGTTTTTGAAAGGCTAGCAGAGTGTGCGAGGTAAGGTGACGAACCACTCATACATTGCTGCGGAGTAATTTCATAAAATGTACATCGATATCTATTACAACCCACTCATTGGAAACCCAGGTGTACAGCTCCAGACTACTTCCTGGTTTGCTGCTTTGCTGGAAGATTATTCATTAAGCCGTAAATGATAAATACTCATCAAAAGATGTGTTTACTTATGAGTTTGTGAGGTCAGAGATCAATCAGCTGCTGAACACGCTCCTTGAAATTGGTATGGTCCGAGTGTTTTGCTCGTGGGCACTTCAGCAGGAAAGATGCTCCAACACGCTTCAATTTCCTACTTATTACTTAAGTATGCGCATGTTGATGTATGTCTTTATCTACTTAAAGTCCATTCACATGGAGACGTGAACAGACAGCCCAGTTATTAGTTCACGAACCTGAGGCGTAAACTGAAATCGCATTAGTGTCAATTAGTGTTTGTCTCATTAGGGGGTCACATCTCATCTCTGCACCTCTCCGTGCTTCCCGTTCTTCCTGCTCGCATCAGTTACCACCACCATTCAATCTGTCAAAGACTCTGCAGTGTATCCTCACAGCAGGACATCAAACATACCCATAAATCATTAAATTAATATCTGACTGCTGTGCATACATTATTCTTAAGCTGTAATTCTGGTACAGAATACAGCTAAAGAGTGACCTAACAGAGCTGCAACAGCATTTTAGTTACATAAAGGTAGCATGTTCTCTCTCTGTTTTCTTTGGGATGATGGAGGGAAAGTGTTGCCAGTCAGTTGCTACTCTCATTGTAAAATCAGTCATTCACAGCAGAAAGTCTATAGAGCCATTCATTAGTCTAGTAAATAGAGAGTATTGATTAGTTTGGCATTTGTTAATGAACTCTGGTTTTGCACTCAGTTTCATTCCATCTCTTTCAACACTTTATGGCAGCAGGTTCTTATCTTCTCAGTTCATTCACATTTTCATTGAAACAGTTAGAAAAGCCTGTTTTATGTGTAGGTTGACTGATAAAACACCATCTCAACAGCCTTTTTTCCAGATTTTATCGTGAAATTCAATATAAAGCAATGTTTTTTTTTTCCTTACAGCTTTAACACAGAGAAGAAGAACCCTTACAGCCTGCAAGGGTTGATTGATAAGTTTTGAGCCTCTCATAGAAAGCTTTAACTCAGCCATAAAATCTTACAGCCCTTTTTCCTTCTTTATGTGTCAGTCTCAGAATGTGTCAGTTAATCTTTCTAGAATGGTATAATTGAGGAAGAAGTGGATGCAAAATGCAGTGATGATGATGATTATCAATCTAAATAAATACTTTATAATGAATTCTGTTTTAATGTTACAAAAGCTGTTCACGTTACATGTGGAAAATTACACTCAAAGGACAAACAAGTGCAACTTCCAACTGCCTGAATTGAACATGGGTGTCCCTCTTACGTTCAACCACAGGCTGAGATGATGTGACAGTGTAATGACAGTGGTGTATTGTGGTCAGGTGGTGAAATGTGGGCAGGGGCAGGTGGATTTCTTCAACAGGTTGATCCTATGATCTGGCTCATGTTACAGGTCAAGGCGCGTGCTGTCGTATGCAGAAACAATGGGAATTAGATGCTATAATGGACCCAAGGTGTTTTAGTTTAATCGACGGGCGTCTGATTAGTTTTATCCCAAATATGCTGTAGGAACACTGTATTGGTTTTGATGACATTCATGTCCTTGTGGTTACGAGCTGGAGTGCCGCTTTTGATTTTTCTGAGATTTTGTCTCTTTGAAAGTGACATCATCCTCATCGACACTTTTCAGAGCGAAGGCCTTATTCATAAACTGTGTCTGTCTCCAAACTAAACCAGACACACATCAGACCCAGTGCAGCTGTTGTAGGGTGTTTTGTTGAAGCACTATTTTGGTTAATTTTTGGTTCATTCCTATGGTGAATAAAAATCTCCATGCCCACTAACATCCTCCTATGGTTTGCTTTGAGAGGAATCAGGATGGTTTGTTTGGCCTCTGGTGGTTCATCTAATCAGTGTTTGTTCCTCCTTCAGTTTTCCTCCTGAGTATTCTCCCAAACCTCATTTGTTGATTCACTGTGTCTCTCACTTGCCGCTTTCACTTTATATTCCACTAGAATGCAATGCAGTGTACCACCTCATCTGTTGACACAAATTTTTAATCGTTATGGGACAGCACTCCTACGTGATTATATTCCAGCACTTCAGACGGTACAGTGTGGTTGTGTATAGACTAAATCCCTCTCCTAGTTGTCTAATTCTTCTCTCTTGCTTCTTTTCTTTACCTTCCCTTGTCTCCCCTCATCACTCCTCCCAGCATGCGACTGCAGCCTCAGGTGTAGTAGGATGAAGAGCCCTGAGCCTCGCACCAGGGACATAGAGCGGCACGCTGGCTTTCTGAAGCCTGAGCACTGTGCACCTCCACCTCCCCGCACCGGCTCTGACACCATGTGGTTNTGGCTTTCTGAAGCCTGAGCACTGTGCACCTCCACCTCCCCGCACCGGCTCTGACACCATGTGGTTCATCCGCGACAGCTGCGGCATCGTGTGTGGCATCATCACCTGGTTCCTGGTCTTCTACGCCGAGTTTGTGGTTGTGTTTGTCATGCTGCTGCCTGCCAAGAATGTGGCCTACAGCCTCGTCAACGGAGTGCTCTTCAACGGCCTGGCCTTCCTCGCCCTCGCCTCTCACGCCAGGGCGATGTGCACAGACCCAGTCAGTCAGCAGACTCGGATACTCTGATTAGCAGCTGCATAATCAGCCACTTCCTGAAAATTAAGTTTATTTTAGACAAGATTTTTTATTTTGTATATGCTTGTACCTGAAGACGTCAAGGGAAATCTTGCTTCTGATACCTGATTTCAGCAATAAGTAACCCCAGCCCTTAAAGGACCATACCACTCATTTTGCATGTGTGAGCCTAATATATTCAATTTTCATACACGTAATGTTGCTGACAATCATTTCTCAAAGTATACTGCTGGAACAGTGAATTAAAAAAAAAAAAATTCCTACCTTCCAGACCAGCTATTAAAATCAACTTGTTGATACTTGGAACATTCTTCGGATAGGTAAAAAATCATCGCGAACAAGATGTATATTTAGGTTTTTTTAAAATTTCGTAATTTTAGCATTTAAGTGCTATAAAAAGTGTGGAGAGAATCTATGTCTCCACCGGGGAATATAGTCCAAAAGAAGACCTGCTTTTATCAAAAAATTTTAAAGACTCTGACTTCATAATTTTGTGTACTATTTAGCAGGCAAAATATCGATTTTTAAGGTGGATGTATTGTTTGAATGTTTGATTTTAAAGATTAAAGAATTTTGCAAAATATCAGGAAAGCTGAAATACGGTTTTATCCTTTCGGAAATGATTGTCAGTAGTGTAACATGTAAATTGAATATATTAGGCTCAAACATGCAAAATGGCCGGTATGGTCCTTCAAGTTAATGAGATCATAACACAGCATGTAGACGTTTGGGTTGTAATAATTCTTGTAATTGTTTCATTGCTCTTTTTTGTTGTTGTATTTTGGGTTCAGCAAACTGAGCAATAAAGCCCGATGATAAATTTTTCATGGTATTTAAAATTTTCTAGCTGCGCGGGTGAATTTCCATCTACAGACATTCTGCAGCTACTTTAATGTAAAGGAAACACTGTTAAGCTGCTGCAGTAATTCCATATCAACACCTGCATCATTGTTCTGTCTCAGGGAACCGTGCCGAAAGGGAACGCTACCAAAGAATTCATCGAGAGCCTCCAGCTCAAACCAGGCCAGGTGGTTTATAAGTGCCCCAAGTGCTGCAGCATCAAGCCTGACAGAGCTCACCACTGCAGGTACAGCACTGTGTGTATTTGTGTGTGTGTAGGATGGTGGGAGAGATTAAACAGACTCTTTAGTGCAGCAGATTGTGTGATGTGGACTGTGCTGGCTACAGTCTTTTGCTGAAGGATGCACCTTACAGAGGAAGTCCTGCTGTGTCTCTCCCAAAAGGGACCTCGCTCATCTCCCATGTTTTTTCCAGCTCTCCCTCACTCCACGTGTGTTTGCTAGAGCTGTGGTATTTCCCTGTAGATTATGCGGCTTGACATTAAGGAGTTCCCTCTGCGGCTGTTCAGTGGTTTCTCTGGGATGTTGAGGCATGAAAAGTGCAAAAACAATGTGGTGTAATTTAATTGTAATGGTAGTGAGTGAAAAGTTGGTTGTCACTTTGAACGAAATAGATGTTATTTTTTTTTCAAATTAAATATATTTTTGTACAGTATTGTATGAGTCATCCTTGTGGGTGGTTAGAGATGATGCGCTCATCTCTTAATTACCCACAATAGTGATGTATAACATGCAGTCTAGCAGTTGTTAAATATGTATTTCTCAGAAAGATCTGGCAAACACGCTGGTAGATTATGTTTTTCTTCTTCTGCACATGATAGATTATGAGTTGTTGCACCTTGCATCAGTTGTTAGCCAGGTATAATTAACAGATAAATATATCCTCCCTACACACACACCAGCCACCATGATTGAGAGCACGATCCAGCTCTACAAGCTGCATCAGTCCTTCATATCTAGAATTGTCAACACATAATAAATTACACTTCTAAAGGTAGATGGACTGATAATGTGTGTGCACGTGTGTGTGTGTGTGTGTGTGTGTGTGTGTGTGTGTGTCTGTCTGTCTTCTGATCCACTCTGGCATTCATTTTATATTCTGTTTGGTCTTTTGCCTACTGGTCTCCACAAGGCAAGGCCACAATATTTTAGCCCGACTGACTTCTTCCTGTTTCATTAACCTCTTCACCTTTATTATGTGTGTGTGTGTGTGTTTGTATATGTGTGTCTACAGTGTGTGTAAACGCTGCATCAAAAAGATGGATCACCACTGTCCCTGGGTCAACAACTGTGTCGGAGAGAACAATCAGAAATATTTTGTGCTCTTCACTGTGAGTCCGTTATTCCTCAGAAATAATGTCATCCTTCACTTCCAGAAGCTCATTCTCTCAATTTGGCCAAAATAAATCATTTATCATATGTTTTTTTTTTTTTTTAATTATTATTTCACAATGATTGCAATGTTATTATTATGACTTCATTACCGAATATTGTCTTGTCAACATTAAGGCTATGCTTTTGTATTTTGTTTCAGATGTACATTGCATTAATATCCTTCCATGCACTAGTAATGGTGACCTTCCATTTTGTTTTCTGCTTTGAAGAAGACTGGGCGAGTAAGTATCATACTGACACATTTTTCTAGAACACTGGCTGCTAAATTCCAAAATTTACTGGGAACTGTGCTGTTTTAGCAGACAACTTAAGTTTTACCACGTGTTTAATTATGCCCCAAATTGCAAACCCATCACTTGGGTTGTCTTTATCTTCCAAGATGCTCATTTCAATGTCTTCTTCCTGTTAGAGCTAACCGGTTTATTCATGTGCAATATATGAAGACTTTTAGTTTATTTTGTAGTAAAAAGCAAAGCTAACAAACCTATTATTCTTGTGACAAATCTTCCTTCCTCTGTCATCGTCTTCTGCATCACCAGAGTGCAGCAACTTCTCTCCACCAGCCACTGTCATTCTTCTCATCCTCCTGTGTTTTGAAGGCCTCCTCTTCCTGATCTTCACTGCTGTCATGTTTGGCACGCAGGTCCACTCGATCTGTACCGATGAGACAGTAAGTGGAAATGCCAGTAATTTCACCTCTGTCTGCTGAATCTGTATGTGGGTTGGGCAGCAGGGTGGGAATCATCTTATAACTGGAGGATCAGCATTCAGGCCTAAAAACCGGCTAACTTCCACCCTGCTGGAGTGTTTTTTAAGCAAGAAATTTAATCTCTTCTAGCCTCTCATTTGCTGTGCAGGAGCTGACTCTCTGTGATGAGGAAGAAAGAGAATTTCACTACAGGGATCAATAAAGCAGGACAGTGATACTTTATAGTCTAACTCAATGGTGCTTCAAACTTCATTCCGCCTCCTTAGGGTTCTTTATTTGTGTCCTGCAATAAAAACATGGGCAGTAAAGTTTATCTTAAATATTTTGCCTCTAACTGCGTGACCAAGGGGCTTTTACAAAAGGAAGCACTTGATAAACACATTTGGTGGCATGTTTTTCAAAATGGAATACGATTTTATTTTTATTGCTTAAACCCTAAAATATGGGTTAAGTCAAACTCCCAGCTGTTCAGCTGTTTAGTGTGGCAATTTCGGAGAAAATTGAAATTGCACCCTGAGACAAAAAAAAAAAAAAAAAAANAAAAAAAAAAAAAAAAAACATGCTAAACTAGGAAGTGCATTTCCTGACTCCCACACACATTCAGATATTAGTCTTTGAATAATCAAAATATGAACCTTATGAACAAGATCCAGTATCATTTAAAATCCATGTAGAGCGGCATCCAGATATTATTTTATTGCCATTCATGTTTATTTGAGTCAGAAAGACTCTTACATGCATATTTTATGGACACCCGTGGTAGGAAGTGGAATGGACCATGTTTGGATTCATCATCTATTGTTTAATACATCCGTGGTTCCATTTTATGGAGGGTAGCAGGCCAAGCCAAGTAGCCCAGATGTCCCTCTCTGCAGCTGCGTCCTCCAGCTCATCCTGGGGACCCCAAGATGTTCCCAGGCCAGATGGGATATGTTATAATCCCAACAACGTATTCTAGGTCTGTCCCATCAGACAGCCAGGGAGCATCCTGATTAGATGCCAAACCACCTTCCAGTACGTTTTAAACAATATTTTATTGAAGCAGTAAGAGAAAATGCTGCACGTTACAGTACATATGGAAAAATTAAGAACTTCTGACTTTCTAAAATGGTCATAATAATGAAAATTAAGGGCTCTAAGCTTTGTTTTTCACGTTATAAATAGCAGCAGGTAATTCATTTATAGCTTTCAGGTAGGTAGAGATTAGTGAAATTTCTCATCTCGTATCCAATCAAACCATCCACAAGGATGACTCATACTGTGTGATGTTATTCACTAAGATCGTCTTTCCATCGGTTTGAATATAGTGGGGTTCTGCAGTTATCTACTTTCTTGTTGCATCCCATGTGGTGCTGTAATTAGAAATCAGGAAATCTGAGAGTGAGTCTCTTAACCCCGACTATGTCCTGTGAGAGAGAAACAAAAGAATGCAAAACATGCTTAATTTTTAATCTATTTTAGTTGTTATTTTCTGGTGGTGCATTAATATTTAAACACACAGCTATATGCACAGACTCATATCTTCTCGTATCCACAGGGTATTGAGCAGCTGAAAAAGGAGGAGAGAAGATGGGCTAAAAAGTCCAAATGGATGAATATGAAAGTGGTTTTTGGCCATCCATTCTCAATTGCCTGGCTGAGCCCCTTTGCGACACCTGACCACGGGAAAACCGACGTGTACCAGTACATAGTGTGAAACCAGGAAACCAAACTAAGGTCAATGTAACTCACACAAAACCAGCCAGCTCTGCTGCTCTGGACATAAACTGATCAATCACAATCACAGTTAACTCTCCCCATGGCTGGACTCTGAGAATCAGTTCCTTTTAACCACTTCAATATTTTTTTTCATTTATGGACCATTGATATTTCAGGACACTCATCACCTAGTGCATTGTTTCGTTTTAAAAAATATTCACTTCTTATTTGTTTAATTCTCTTTCCTTCTCTATGCTGATTGATACTTGTGAGATATGGCTGTCCCATTTCCACTGAAAACCAACTTATACAAAAAACAAACAAACAAACAAAAAAAAACACATCTCAGATTATGGACTGGATATGAAGCACTTAATAAGAAGGAAGGAGACCGGAGAGTTCTGTTCTGTTTTTTTTCTGTTTTGATCATTTCCTGCTTCCAAGACCAAACAGCATGAACGTGATCTGAAATCCAGAATGTTCTTGATCCGGGTGCCAAGATGGCCACCCAGTTTTGTCTTCCTGTTGTGATCCTGTCACTTTGCTGTATTTGCGTCATGGCAATAGTCTCTTGCTGAATGCTGCAGATGATGTGCTTCATTACAGTGCATTTATGAGTGGTGACATTTGCTCTTTGTAAAGAGATTTCTGTCAATCTGCCTTAATTTGATGGCTGGGATGAGATCAGTTCAGACTTTCTAGGGTTTATCATATTCTACTTAAATGCCAGATAGGTGGGTTTGTTCATGTCATCATATTCAGAGGACATTCTTAATTAAGAGGACATTCAATGTGTGACCAGCGAAAACTCTGCAGTTAACACTTTGATAGGTAGACCATCAGCCTTGTTTCTATTCCAGCAGGCAGTGTTGTTTGTAAAAGGCTGATGGTAATATTTCAATTTTGAAGTCCACCAGCTAGTTTGAGTAGCAGATGAGAATTGTGGATCCTGCACCTAATTGCTGGATTATTTTGGAGCTATAAGTGTAGGAAAGCTAGCTGATGTCTTTGGTTAGTGATGGACAGTCAGGGAATAAAGCAATACACATTGCTTTCTGAATGCAATGAACCTAAATGTAATTCACTCCTAAACTGAAGGAATTTGCCCATGGATAAGCCAGTTTGCCATAGATTGTAGTTATGAGCCTTAAAGGATAAATTGTTTAAAATTTAGACCCCCAGAAGATGTTTTGTGATGCCTGATCACACTAGATATGAATATTTCAATTGTTATTATTTCAGGCATTGATAAGTTACCCATGACTATTTCTGGCAGGTAATAAATAGGCCTTTCAAAGCTTTTAATCCTAAAAAAGGCCTTTCAAAACATGTTCAAAAGCCTTACTACAGTCAAAACATGCTTCTGATGATAATGGAGGGACTCATTCGAATGCAGTTTCCAAATTTGGTGTTTTAAGAAGGTAGGCAATGCAATAACCTGGTATGCATGTCTAAGCATTATTGGGGAAATTTTCTTAGATTTTATAGTTTTAAAAATTGAGAAGGAGAAGAACTATTACATCATATGGGCATGCAAATGTTCCTATTCAGTTTACAAATTCACCAGCTTTCTTTTTCTTGTTTGTTGTGTTCTGTGTGGTCAGGTATGAATGAACTTTGACCACATGTTGATTTTGTGATTGCATTTTATGTTTAAAGGGGAATGAAATAAAACAGTATGGATGTGACACTACTTTGGAGAGAGGTTATCAATATATTATTGACTTGGGTTATCAACTGAATTCTGATTTTGACAGATATTATGTAATTTGGTTACTTTTTTCAGGGATTGCATGAAAAAAAAGCAGATAGAATTTGACAAATAATTAGTATAGTGATGGTGTCCAAACACCAAACTTGAACATTTTCATTGCAAATGTCATGAAGAAGCATGCTGTGCTGTCATGGAAGCACTGCATAGGACTTAAATCTGAATTATGTCTTTTTTGCCAGAGGTGTTTAAAGAGAGCATTCTAATGAAGGATAAAGCTTACTGTAATTGGTGGACAGCTAGCTTAAGGCTAACATCACATTCAGCACCATTAGTTACAAGTGCATTCTTCATTAAACATTACTGTGTGCACGCTAAGAAAGAGCATTAAGCAAAATGAGTATAAAATCCCCGATTGCTGCAGGAAATCACAGAATATCACGACTTTGTCTTTTACTTAACACAGATTCATGTTGCAACTAACTTCCATCTAAAATGAACCAAAGTGAAGTTAAAATGAACTGAACCTATCAGAAGCCTTTCTCAGTCAACAAGTCTTGTCAGTGAATTGTAAATATGAGTAGACGAGAATTTCTGTTGTCAGATGAGTTTATTTTAGTTAATCAGATTTAAGTGTTTCATCTCTCATTGCAGATGACAGTTTGTACATCCTATTATTATATCCTACTAATATAAGATATTTACAATGTTTGTTTCACATAATTTGTGAGATAAATTATGCTTTATATCAGAGCAAACAAGTTCAGTCCTCCAAAATTTATCTTAATCTGGTTGAACATAAAGTTATATTTGTCAGTGCAGCAAACTCCAGATTACAGTGATGATGACTGATCTGCACATACTTTAGGCTCAGGAGTACAACCATTACAAAATTAGTCTGCAGTCCATTATTCTGAAGTTCCCATCATTAAATTTTCCAACTCTAAGATGACTTGGAGAGAACTAGAACCAATGTATAGTCAGACTGATCATTTACTGGTCATATTTGAGTAGTTTTTTAATCTTTGTGTACTTCCATATCTACAGTTAGTGTACACTGATATAAAAGCATAACAACCAAAGCCATGCTGCTAAATGTGGCTACTAAATGCTAAGATTGGTTGTCTTACAGCGAAAGTGGACTCACAGGTAGATGGTTTATTCTCATAGCATACCGTTAAAGAAATAGGAGAAATGCAGGCACCAAAAATCTGAAAAGCACAGATATATAAGGGTTGGTTAACAAATGCATCATAACAGGATCCAAAATGCAGAGAGCTAAACAACTGAACTTGCACTTCATGTTACTGTATTTCAGGTGCTAATGATCTCCATTATATGGATCCTATATGGACAGTAATGAAGTGTATTCCATCACATAACCAGTCTTTACTATGAGAGCCGTACTATCACATTGGCACAGTAGTCACATTAAATGGGGATTCATGTAAATCACATGATACAAAACCTGCAGTCGCAGCAGTGGTTGGAAAGACATCTGATATTTGTGCATTGTTGCTGTGGGACATTACGGACTTTTATTGTAGCTACCATTATGCATTTATATTATGATACTTGATATGTATCAAAACAGCAAAGTGTGAGTTTAAGGTACCATTGATGTCATATTCAGGCAAATTGCTGTTTACTACAGTATGTTTACTTATACTTACAGAAATGTCATCATAACAAGTATTGCCACTTTTAAGATTAAATATTAATGCACATCACAGTGACATTTAAAGGAAGAATGTTATTGCACTTTGACAACTCCAGGGATGTAGCCTTTAATGAAACAAAATGTCTATGTTACCCAAAGGATGATGTCTGATGTGTTGATATTGATTTTCAACAAAATAATATGAGACTGCAAATGCAGGGTACATACATACAGCTCAGGTAATCAAGAGGTTATTTGCAGCTGGAGAGAAAGTCTGGCGACTAAGACATGTCACAAGTTTCTCTTTTTATTAAATTGCAGCAGCTTATAGGATGTCATTCTGAAGTCAACTGCTTTGGTGTTAAGTTTTTCAGACCTTGAAAGGAACATGCATGCTTCTATCATGAAATGGAAGATCAGCTGCCTCTGAATCATGTGTCATGCTCATATCTTGAGGTTAAGGTTGACGCTATGAAAAAAGACTTGGGCAGGCAGGAAATTCTTACCAGAGACGAGCCTTTCAGAGCTACATTAGTAGGATGCATTATTGTGTAAATACAAGTGTACCTCATAAGCTAAAAGCTCCAGACACACATTAATCATGCATAATGTAATGTCATTAAGGATGTTTACAGTGAGTGTCATAGTAACTTAAAATATGAGAATGAAAAAAGCTTTGGTGATCAATGCACAGGATGATAAATGGTGACATCATGCACATAGCCAGTGATGCTATTTGTCCATTGCTCATCAATAAAACCCCCAAAATGAATTCAAACAAGTCCTAAAATAATATTTATATAGATTTATATCATGTCTCTCCTTTTCCTTTACACTTATTCAGTTATGTGATGAATTGTGCTGCAGTTAACTACATGATTTGCCAAAAATAATGTAGAGCTAGCTTAATTTTTGCTTCATTGTGAACCTTTAAAATGATATTAGTGCTTGAGGGTAACTGGACCCAACCATCCTTTACCTTGTCTCCACTAGCCTGGTTTTAGCTGTGCAATGGTGAGCCTGACTAAAAGCCTAACATCTTCATTAATTTTTGAAATGGACAAACCCAGGCTGCACCAAGTCTGCAGTGTTTCCAAGCCTGGCCACAAGGTCCAATGTTATGATAAATGGTCATTGATTTAAAGTATAGCTGTATAGCTCTTTGTGTGGTATTTAAATATAACACAGAAAACAATCGCACAAGCAGAGAAGAAGAACAGAAATAGTTTTTCTTGTGGTTCTTTTGCTGTAAAGCTGAAAGTGACAGTTAACTAAATGCACTTGAGTGACAGAGAAAAAGAAGTTCACTAATACCAGGTTTGACTATTCTTCAGCTAAAAGGATAATCACATGAGATGCAAACCAAAATGAACCATACACAGCTAGTCAGGCTGAACAAATCTAGTGGAGACAAGGCATATTATCCATCATTCTTGGTGACTGTGTTCTGTTGTCCATCCTGTGGTGAAACCCTCTGCAGTACCAACAGACCAGAGAAGGTCAGGGAGATCCCTACCCACCACAATGTTATCTGGGCTTCTCCAAAGATCAGCTGGCCCAAGAAAGCCTGCAGGTAAAAAGAAAAAAAAAAATCTCATATAGTCATTATTAAATTCCATGTCAAATGTTCTATTACAAGCTAAAATAGTGAGAAGTTTAGTGCATAACAGCAAATAAGGACATGCACTTTTAACAGAAGTAGTATTCTCTCTGTAGCAGGTAATTCTGGAAATAGCCTAGCCTATTTTCTAAAAAGAAATAGCTGACAGGAAGGTCACTCTGAAATGAAATGACACTCCACTGCAACGTGGTCAGAAGTATTTTGACTTGAGGCATCGTGAGGAATGTGCACAGAATACTAAAACTACCATCAAATGACAAATAAGGATGAGTAGGAGGACCTGGCTGTTACTTACAGAAGATACGAAGTTGGAGGCGGTGGTGGTCACAGTGGCTCGGGTGGAGGAAGAGGAATACCTGAGTGCTTTAGCGAGGAAGGTCCACATCACAGCATTGCAGGTGAAAAGCAGCCCACCACACAGCAGCCTCAGAGGGATATGGAGCTGAAGGTGAAATTTATACAGGAAGGGAATTACAGGTCAGTGTTGTGTTTGAATGTATAAAATATAAACACAACAATATCAAAGCTGATAGGGAACTTATTGAGAACTTATTGAGGGGAATGAAGCACACAATGTTGCATCCATCTATACAAAGAACAATATTTGTGATGGCCTGAAAGATGAATTTCTGTCTGTGAGACAGTCTTGGCTTTTGCAAATCAGGATTTTGGACTGAATGAGTGAACTTAATGCTTTCTGAATTTGAACACCTGCAGTTATCCAAATAATATATAATCTTATCCAAATGAATCATCATCATCATCATCATCATCATCATCATCATCATCATCATCATCATCACAAACAGCCTAAAAAATTGAAGACTGCATATTATTGTGATGCATTTCTGTTATTGTATCCATCCCCTTTGAGTTCCCAGATGAAGATTCATAATCCCTTCTGAATTAATTTTATTATTAAAAGTGAATTAAATTAAAAGCAATTAAAAGCCTATTTAGGGTAAAATTGTTTTTTTCCCCCCAACTGTCCAGTGTTGGTCCTGTGCTTGCTGTGGCCTAGTTGTCTGTTCTTGGTTGGCAGAGGATGGTTTGCTGGGGTTGGAGGTCAGATGTGGCTGTTGGCAGTTTGTGTCGTTTGTGGTGTTTTCTGTGATATGTTTGGATGTTTTATCATGTAGTTTTGATTAATTGGATTTTTTGTAATTTTTACTTAATTTTATTTGTCTTTTTAAGATAATTGTTTGATTTTATGCTTTATGGACCAGACTGTTGCTGAGGCATCAGCTAATGGGGATCCAACAGTAAACAATAAACAATTATCATATGTAGTTATAAGTTTTTTGTGATCATCATTTTGAAAAAAACAAAAAACAAAAAACTGCATAATGACAGCATCTCTGTGGGACTCTGATCCAGCTTTTACTATGAGATCTGTAGTATCACTTTGTCACTGCAATCACAAAAATCAGGGATGCATGTAAGAGACAAAAGCTGCAGTCAACAGCAGATGGCAGGATATCTGATATTTGTGCATTGTTGCTATGGAATACAGACATGTATTATAGCTACCATTGTGCATTTATTATGATGTTTCATATGTAAGACAGCTTAAAGTTACCATTTACCTGTGATGCCATTGCAATAATAATATCAATAATAATAGTGATTTTCACCTCAGAACAAGTATTATTGCTTAATTCTCAAAACTCCTCCCAAATACACACATTATGTGTTAATACATGCATATTCAGTCTGTACTGGCTGAATACAAGCCTTCTGGTGTTGCTGCAAACATAATTGTAATTATCTTTCAGAATAGGAACCTTTTTATTTTGTTTTTTTAGCGTTTCCATTATTTAGGGTTATAGATTCCAGATGTTTCTGCAAAAAATGAAAACAAAGTGACCTGTATGGAGAATGTGAAGGCCATACAAGAAGTCTGACTCCTTTAGAGGCCATCATCATCATCATCATCATCATCATCATCATCATCATCATCATCATCAGAGAGGCCATCAACACATATAAGGTACAAGTTGCTGGATTATCAAATACCGCGATAACACTCTTGCACGAGCTGCAATGTCATTGTACACGCGGACACGGCACGAGCAAACAGATGCGCGGGCTTCCCCGTGCCGCTGATGCTGTTGATGCCGCGGATGCAGCTGGTGATGATGCTGATGCTGAGGGAGCTGGAGTCAGGGAGGAGAGCGGGCGGGAGGAGGAGGGACAACCCCAACTTCCCATCCGTGCTCAGTGATAAATCTCCCCGCTTACAGGCAGGCGCGATGTGGCTGCATTATTAAAGCTACCCCTGCTTGCTTAATAATTCACGCAACTTTAACTGCGGCGATGACTCACCCGGTCACATGCGGTAGTTTCGTCCGCTTGTCTAAATTTCCGCTGCTCTCCCCACGTCCGGAGTCCGGTTTCACAGACTCCCTTCAGGTAGTCCGCTCCGAGAGACAGCTTAGCCGAGGATGACGCCACAGCTCCGAGGAAACCCGCCACCAGTGCATAGAAAACTCCGGGTAACATGTTGATGGCAGCTGAGGCACATAGTTCCTAATCCATCGTTACATTGCTGCTGCTGCCGCTCCGGTTTGAGCCGCCTGCGTGGTGCGTGTCACTGAAGCAGTTTGGCTGCACTTCCTGCCGACAGCCGTCCGGTGGCAGTCAAACCAGTCTAACCCACACATCCCGGACCAGCGCAGGATGGACTAGGATCGTGTGGCATTATGGGAACTGCAGTTTTAAGATTTCATAACCATGACAGAAGAATTTATGATCAATAAATGCTGTAATAAAGGGTTCTGTTAATCAGGTAATTTGACTGAGATTGACTGTGAACAACTTAAAACAGATGTATGGAGAGTGAGAAGATTGTACAAGTAACACAGTGCATTTAAATCCATGCAATTGTCTTACATGTGATAACTGCAGAACAGAGGAAGAACATTTTAGGGTAAATTAAATAATGGAATAATAATAATAATAATAATAATAATAATATATGTATATATATATACATACACCACATACACACAATTATTACAAAATGTATAGTTGAATTAAAAAAATGTGTTCAATATGCAAAAACTGAAGCATGTACAATATTATAGCATCATTTCATTTTACATCTCTGCTGACATAAACACTGATATTGGCATATCTGTGTTCTCTGATCTGGTTATTTTTCTCTCTAAGTTGTTCTTAACAGACACTCCTGACTTCAAGCTCTGTGGAGAGAGAGAGATATGCTCTGATTACTGGAAGCATAAACAAATCCTCAGAAAATTTGCAGTCACACTGGAGAAGGAAGTGAAACCAGCCAGAATCCACAAGAACAGACAGGCATCAGTTAAGTCCCAAGCAGGAGGGAAGATGTCAACCATGGCCTCACATTTCCAGGCATTGTACCAACATCAAAGAAAGCAGACATTATCCTCTAATCACCAAGAAGCTCAGGACTATTTAAGCTCCCATCATGGGAGGAAAGGCTTGAAGAGGCCTGTGACAGGAGGAAGCTGTTTGACAACCTTGTGGCTGATTGGCAGGAACAGGGCTGGCAGATATGAATCTTCCCAGCAGAGGTTGAGTGCGGAGGCTTTCCTGCCTGTGTGTTGGAGGTTCAGTGCAGTGGCAGTGGCAGTGACAAGCAAGAATATCCTGTTGTGTGTAGATGAAGATGTGCAGTGACTGATCATCATCACTGTGAATCCTCATCCTGAGAGTGGGTGGAGTCTGAGGTTGAAACATTTGATGATGGATTGCCTCAGCTGTGGATGCTGCTGGTGTTGCAGCATAAACATCTATTTTCTAATAATAGAAGTTTGTTTACTTCTGATCCTGCTGTTATACTTCATGTTCTGTCACTAACTTGACATGTTCCCTGTAATGACTTCTTTTCTTTTCTAATAATTATCATTTTAATGGGGCGAAGAATTACATCAGCCTATTGACTTTAAATGAGTAAAAATACACCACCACAGACCACTAGAGGTCAACAGACTCCTGTTGGAGTAGAGAACAATCAATGCTAATGTAATGTCCTTGAGTGGCGGCGGAGAACAGCGAACAGTGCATCAGCCAAGGCAAAATATGACTCCACCTCATCCAGACTGCTTGAACCCGGTTCCCTGCAGCATACTGATGAGCTGCATTACAAAGGCTCATTATGCTAAAACACACAGGCTAATAAATGGAATGGGTGGAAGGAGATTGTGTATATGTGTGTGTGTGTGTGTGTGTGTGTGTGTGTGTGTGTGTACTTGAGTAGGCATAGATTAGGTTGGGGTGGGATGGAGGAGCACTCCCATGTATGTACACACATGCACACGCATGCACACTAACATGAGGCTCCTTATTTCATTGCCCTCTTATCTGTGCCCTTCATAGAACAATGAGCCTGTCAGACGGGTGGAACCAGTACAAGACTGAATTATTCTCCTAATTATGAGCAGAAAAGCGAGCCATCTTCATGAATATATGAGCCTATAATAACTGTATTAATTAGGGTGTTGTAATAAGACACCCTAAGTCATTATGCAGATTTTCCAGTGATAGATATCCATCTCTTCATAAGGCTTGACAGCTGAACATTTAGCAAAACAGCTGAACTATTTTGTCAGTTTCAAACACTGACAAAACAGTGTCAGTGTTCAAAATATTAAAGAGTTTATCAAATCTGGATGTGTAAATCTAGAATTCCGATCTGGAAGATTGATAAAATGAATGAAAACAATTTGTACTCCTATTTCAATCTAATACGTATGTTCTATATTCAGAAAAATACATTCAGTTGCCAGTTTATTAGGCGCACCTGAGTAATCTATAGCAATCCAGTACATCAGCCCTGCAATAGATCCTTTTTTTTCACTTTTTTGTTGTGTCAGAGAGGTATTGATCCAACTCTATGGCAATTTTTGAGGCTGTTGATAGTCACTGAATTGGACTCGGAACCCAGGTTTGTTTTCTGGCCAGTAGATGTCTCTAATGCACTGTAGGGAAACAGCACATCCACATCCTCACTTGAATATGATGAATTAGAAATCATTCATATGTGTTTAGCACAAGTGACATGTAACACAACAGCAGTTTGAAATATTGTTTGTTTTGCCTGTTGATTCTTTGACAACTTTGCAGCACAACTCATCATAACTTTCCATCATGACATTTGTGAGCCATAAAATCTAAATTGGGCTATAAAGAGGCAATTATGACTGTGCTGCTTTAAATACATCTGCATCTTTTCAAAATTTTATGCAATTTTAACTTAGAAGGCAATTACAGAGTGTTTTAAGTCAAATTAGCAGCACAAAAATAGAGTAGAAGAAAAACAGGCTATCACAATGAAATAGGGCCAGAGCCTGTGTTTGTGTGTGTGGCATACATGCATGTGTGTGTTTTGCCCTTTATCCCCTTATAAAAATGTGGAAGATTCCAGTCCATTCCATGATAGCAGTAATAAAAAGACATGGTGGGGTTGAAAGTCGAGGTGGACTGTAATTTCTTTTAGTGTCCTCAAGCTGCAAGGGAATTATCATCCTCAGCTTGTCACATTTTAACACCATAATCTTGAGTATCTGAAAGTCTGAAATCATGTGGAGCCATTAGTTCTTATCTTCTCGCTCTGAAATTCCAGCCTAAAGCTCATTTGACTAACATAATGTCAAGTAAGAGAGAGATAATTGGTTTCATTTTACTCTTGTTCTTTCGAAAGATAATTGAGCCCAAAGAGAGCTTGAGACTTCTTCACCAAAGGTCTGTCACAACCTTCATGTGTCTTTGTCCACCTCTCTTTGTCCACCTCTTGTGTTTTTAAATGTTTTAATAAGAAAAAACGTCTGTTTGCAAATCTGAAGGGATCATTAGTATAAATGCCCTTTAACTTAAACATTAATATGTGCGATCCAAACAGATTATTAATCAAAAGGAGGGTTGAGTTTGAAAAAGTCTTGTGAAATGGATCATTCTTCCAGATTGTTCCACCGTTCCTTGTTTGTGTTTGTATGAATTTCTGTAAACACACTTAACTATTACTCATCTTTATTTCATATGATGCAGTAAAAACTTTTAATAATATAATGTTTGAGGTCATGGTTCAGTTTGTGTTTCAGTTGCTGTTGCAGAGATTGAACTTCTGAGCATTTTCATTAACCATCACATAAAGGTAACACTGTAATTGGAAAATATTAAAAGATGACTGAAACAAGTCTTTTTTTTTTCTAACTAAACACTTGATTTGGAGATGAACATGCACTCTATGTGATGTGTCTAGTTGTTTTTATGGACTCGTGGAATTCTAGCTAAGTGTGTTTTTGTTGCTTTTTCAGATCTTAAATACCAATTCTTCTTCCTTTCATAGATGTTGCTCTGTCCTTCAATTTGGTGGTAGACAAACTTCGTGACACACACACACACACACACACACACACACACACACACACAAAAGAATATGAATTTTTGGTTTTCATATTCATCTCTGTCCATCATAAACCCTTTATTCTTTATCTGCCTCGATTAATATGTATGACTTCTTCATCTTCAGCCTGATAAGCCGCTACAGAGGCAGCAAGCAGAGATGTACAGTCAAAATACTCACTCACCCCTGCATATATGCTTGGCCTGTAATATTCCTCTTTGTCTCCTGCTTCACATGCACACACACACACACATGCACACACACACAAACAGTAACCTTGTCAGCGTGCAGGGTCAATAGCCCCTCCAGTCTATTAAGTGGTTATTGCCAAGACTGTTGTTTTTTTTTAATTCAGAGTGTTGTGCAAACATGCAAGACTTTGGAAAATCATGCATCATCACATGCTATTTACACACAATTAAACTTAAAATAGCTGTAACACAGTTACACCCCATTTGACCTTAAGATCACAGTTCTTAGATTATATTACAGTACACTCTATCCAGAATACAAAGCTTATTTCACACATCAAATAATCTCATCTCCAGAGAGCGAAGTAAGGAGTCATCCAGGCTGGCGGCACAGAATGCAACGAGCAGATTAAATATTCCCAAAACAAACAAACTAAAGATTATCTCACTTCCTGTGCTTGCCAGGAACAATTGGAGCAGGTGACATGCTAATCTGATCCGGCTGTGGAAATGCACCGTCAGCAAAACAGAAACAAACGAAGGTCAGTCATGCCTCTGTCTGTACTCTCACTCTCTCTCTGGAAGCAGATAGGTGTGAACTGTGTGTGTGTTTGTGTTATTTTGTACTGATGGAGGGTTGTATATTTTTCTCAGAAAGGGTAACGGTCTGGCAGATATCTGGCAGGAACAAGGACATACAAGTTCACATAGCCAAACACTGATAAGATGCCTGATGAAGGACAGCCGTCCTTATTAGAATTCTGACAGCCTGAGTTTTTCTTATAACCTTTCAAAATGTGCAGTGACTAAGCAATGGCTGTTTGTTCTGACAGTGTATTAAGTAACAAAAATGGAGCTCTCTCTGCCCTGCTGCTTACAAAGTCGCCTTGGAGTTGCCATATCTATCAGAATTGTTATGCTGTGTAGATTTAGGGCATTAGAACTTAGAGATCACAGTGTGTGTGTGGATAGAGGACATTCTCACACCATTTTATCTTTATAGCTGAGTGTTGAGATTTTTCTTTGCTGACTGTTCTGATCAATCATTAATGCCAAATCAACTGGACAGCACTATTCTTTAAGTCAAGTTGTTTTTTTTGTTTTTTTGTTGTTTTTTTTTGCTTTAGGGTTGTTGATGCTATCAAACATATTTAACTATTATAGTTCTGAAGGAAAATAAGTGCAGCCACCTCTTCTATAATCTATGTATGGTTTATATGAATTTTAAACATAATTTTAACATTAAATGGGATTTCTTACACAGATTTTCATTCTTGTTCTCATTTGAGAGTCTATTCTGAAAACTTTAAAATGCACTAATCCACTTCTACGCTCCCATTCTGCTGCACTGCTGTACACACTGAATGAAAACAGCCTATTTTGGTTACTGTCTCTTTAAGGAGAGAAAGCCACACACTGTTCTGATTGGCCAGTTGCTTCAGGCCTGAGCTGACAATGACCACAGCTACAAAACATGCATGCTGGCAAAACACTAAAAATATTTGAATCATTTGGAATGAACAGGCAGGGAGGGACCAAAAACACTCTTGAAATGGCATCTAACTTTATCATCTCAGGTCATGCTGTTATGTGAGAGTATATAGGTGATAGTGATGGGTAGATGAGGCGTCATGAAGCGTTTCGATACATTGCCAAACTGTACTGATACTGTGTCGATAGTGTCACTGAATACTGACACCTGCTGGACCTTAAAAATCCCTACAGGCAACCTAGTTGACAGACTCAACTGACACTGATTTGATGACCTAGTATATACAATAATATAATTTAAGTCATTGTATTTTATATTGTATTATTTCATATCTTCATTTAAATTTAAGATATCTTTGATATTTTTAGATACAGTCAATAAATAATGTGAACATGTATCATAACGTGAAAATCTAAGTGA
>VXCM01000794.1:10463-74763 GCA_014773175.1 Lucifuga dentata
CCCCCCCCCCCCACCACCACCACCACTGATTTACTTTATGAAATTTGGTAATAAAACCTCAGCTTATACTCAAGAATATACAGTAGACCGTTAGTGCGACTAGTGGGTTATTTTCGGTCAAGGACTATAACGATCGTAAGTTACTGAGGTATAGCGTTAGTTGTTGGATTGGATGAATAAGCATAATGGTACTTCATTAAACTGTCTCCATAATGTAGGCAACATATGATCACTACAACATACTGCATACACAGTCTGGACCAAATTAATTTTTTCTACGATGTCTATTTTTAGGCTGTGTGCCATGTGTTTAAAATTGATTATTAATGTTGTGTTCACTAGTTCACGTAGGTTAACTTCAAATAATTTTGCCTGTTGTGTGCAATATGCATCACATGATCTCAATCTCTCTAAAACATGAAATTAAATAAAATTTTTAAAATATATTTTTTTATTAGCTTGAGTTAATTTTGTGTTAAATAATAACACAACACAAAAGCTATACATTTAAAAAATGGAAAAAGATTCTTAAAGACTCACAAACCATTGTTGCAAATATCAGACATATTCTAATCCAGTTAAATATTTTACATCAAACTTACTATTCTCCCGGGAATATTGCATCAGTTTTATCCTACAGCGTCTTTCACGTGTCCAAGATGTAAGGAAGAGAATGCAGACCTATATCACATGCTTTTGGGATGTAATAGATTGGAGAATTATTGGATATTAACATATAGACAGCTCAGTAAATTATTACATAACGATATTAAAATGGATCCAAGTGTAGCTCTGTGGGGGGATACTGATTTACTATCTAGCTGTGGTTTGGATCTGTGATAATGTTTTAGCAAGACAAATCTTTGTGTTAACTTTCCTGACACACTTCCTGTGTTATTATCGTTAACACAGTGGTTATGTCAAAAGTAACACCCTGTGCGTTGTCCCAAAACGCACTTACCGATATGTAAAAATTTGACTCAGGTTGTGTTAAAACTAACACAACCTTTCTAAAAGTGTGCTTGTGTGTATGTGTGTGTGTGTGTGTGTGTGTGTGTGTGTGTGTAGTTCTGAAAAGTTCAGCACAAGAAGCACTTCTGTTTTATTCAGTTTTGTTCTGCACAAATGCCTGTCTGCACACATGCACGCACATACACACACACACACACACACACACACACATACACACACACACACACACACACATACACACACACACACACACACACATAAAACATGCAGTACACACACACTGTCACACACATGCTGGTTAAGAAAAACAGATCTAACTAAGGAGAATCTATCATTGCCTGTAACAGTGAAGATAACCAATGATTATTTACAGTGATTTACTCCCATGCAGACTAAGAAGCATGTCACACACACACACACACACACACACACATGCACACGTGTCATACACAAACCTAGACCCACACACTTGCCAACACACTGACATGAAAACACATGGATATAAGCAGAAAACAACAGCACCTCAATGTTATAAATATTAAACGCATATATAAATATATGAACTGAGGCACACATACAGACATCTGCTCACTGAAGAGCGACAAGTAAGTGACTGACGGCTTTGCCGGGCGATCAAATGTCCTCACATTACCCCACTCCTCCCTCTCCTCTGTCCTCCACCCCTCCAAGAGTGACACAGGCCTCCCTTAAATATAAATCAGTTGAATCACTCTGCGTCAGGAGTCTAACTCTCCCTGTAGTGCCATCAATCACCAATCATACCCTGCCCACTGCTCTATCTCCATCTGTCTGTCTACTTGTTTTCTGTCTCTTCTTCTTTCTCTTGAAGGGTTTTCAACTCTGAGGGTAACCTGGAACTTTCCATGGTTAGAACTTTTCAGAATCTATATAAGTTTCCATACCAATTCTTGTTTTTTTCCACATCATGAGGTTAGGAAATGCATCATAACTAGGACCTATTATTTTCAATAATAGAAAAGTAAAAAAAAAAAAATTCTGGATGGAAGTCAGAAATAGCTGAGGAAACACACCGTAGTTTAACTGTATTTCTTACGTACTTTGATGAAGACTGGCAGATAAATAGCATCTCATTTACGGTTTACCTCTATTTTTCTCTTCAGTTTCTCTTACCAGATACTAGATGACTTGTGTTCAATAGTGATCTTTTATCAGAAAACACAACAATTGTTTTGGCCCTGTAGGGAAATTAAAACACAGTCAATATTGGTTTATGAAAGCCTTATTTAGGTCTTTTTCTGAAAAATCTAGCAGAAACTTAAAACAACAAATTTAAACTTGATTTGAAGCTTACTGGTTAGTACTTGTCATGTATTATAAGTGGTAGTTCTAGAAGAAACCCTGCTAATGACAGTGTTGATGTGACAACCACACATAGACACACACACACACACACACACACACACACACTGCACAGCACTTCTTGGTTACGATGTATCTCTAGTGATGCTGCCATGCTTCTTAATCCCATTTCTTCTTTCACCACCTTTTTCTTCTCCTTACCTTTTCAATACTGTTTACCCTCTGTTTGCTCCCGCTAACTCCTTGATTTCTTTCCCTCTCTACTCCTTCACTCTTTGTCTGCTCCTCCCTCCCTCCNTCTCTCTCTCACACCCTCTTTTGTCGCAATATAAGAGTTGTTGGTGATTCATGTACTGTAGATACTTCACACAGCCAAAAATTTGTGTCCTCAGACACACACACATATACACACACACACACACATACCATTGTCTGTAGACAAGGACACAAACCAGCAGGAGAGAGTTGATCACTCCAGGAAGAATGTCATTAGCACCCTAGTAGTTGTCTAACAGTGACATTTACATCCATGTCATGATATAACTCTGAACACTTATTATCAAACACAAGGAGTCTCTTAATCAAAAGTTATCCAGGCGTACAGTATATTCAAGGGATAAGCAGAAATGTAATTATGCATTAGGTTTTCAGGGCAATAAATTATCTTTAAATCACAAGCCAAAAATTATTCTTTAATTAATGCTATACGGCAACACGGTCATCACCTGCAAAAGCAATTATACAGCATGGAATTATGTGTAATGTATGAAAAACCATTTTCAGCATGTGAAGTCTATTTAAAAGTATATAGTACAAACATATCTCAACAGATGTCACACAATAAAATACATACAATGTATTTTTTTTAAATGTTGGTACTTTTACGTGGTTTCATGTACTTTGTGAAAGTGCAGTTTTATGAGACTCATTAATTAAAGTGTAGTATAGCCATAAAAATTTGACTAACATGTCACCTGACATAAAATATATATTTTTGCTTATTTACAATGTACTTAAAATATATTGATACTAAATTATTATTTACACATTGCTTAATGTATATGAAATATGTATTTATCACATCCTATTCTGGCAGCCAAAAGTACCCAAAAAATATAATTCCAATATATTTAAGTAACTTTAATGCTTTTAATCAAACAGAACTTTACTATACTTATACTGAATACATAAAATGTATTTACACTAAGTACAAAGTTTGCTGCAGCTTTCAGCCACTTTCAGCTGTATTTGTGGTGGTTACACACACCAGCAAAACTAAAGCAGTGCAGCTCAAGCTGTGGGCAGCTTCTCTGTGTAGCTCAAATGGGCTGTAGCTACAGTACGTGCCAAGTGTGTGTGTGTGTGTGCATGTGTGTGTGTGTGTGTGTGTGTGTGTGTGTGTGAGAGAGAGAGAGAGAGAGTATACAAGTGACTGGTGAAGAAAGTTAGACATTCTTGACAAAGACATTTTTCTTAGGAACTGACAGAAAAAACCAGGGCTAAAACACTACTTATGGCTTAAAAAGTCATAAAAATAATCCCACTAGGAAGGTAACATTATAATAATTAATTATAATTATAATAGTAATTATTATAATAATGTGTATGAAGTATGTCTGCTGTCAATGATGACACTGAAAGACCAATAAAACTGCTAAAATATTAGCTCATCTTCTCAGCATTAAACTCTCCTGCCAATTTTCTGGCCAATCAAAGAACACCACTGTGTACGCGTATGTTGCTTTCTTTAAAAGATTTTGCTGTTTGATCATAGAAATATATTCAACCTAATGATATCCAACAAGACTTGAGGTCATTTTGTGAAGGAAATCTGTGTTTTGTTATTTGTTTGTTTATGCTTGGGTTTTTTTTTTTTAGACATTTTTTGATAAAATAAAATAATAAATACACCTTCGCACCTTGTTTAGACAAATAATTGCTATTCTATTTAAATTCAGTTGCCAGAACACTGAAGGGCCCTAAGTGATGTCATCAATTAGACTGGGATGAATGTGTTTGCACTGATCGTGACCCAAGACTAGTCAATGAGATCTTCAATTAGGCCTTTAGGTGTTTTATCAAGTGGCTCTGACACACACACACACACACACACACACACACACACACACACTTTGTCTTTTTAGTTAATGTTCCCATGTGCTCCTAACTAACAGAGTGGTGAAGGCTTTAATATGTACTATCTGTTATCAGGATGCTAAATCTATCAATGGATCACATTTGCACTGTGAAAAATGTCCTGTGCACATGTGTGTGCACACAACACCAATTAAGCATCATAATGATTTTGGATTTTTTTTCCAGACGTGTCAGTGTGTATTGGGTTGTTGTAAGCATTTTGGTTGACAAGGTAGCATTGGAAGCAGGTGGTGCTGAGGTTGGTTTCTCGTAGTGTTGAAAATTAGTGCTGACTGACAGAAGATATCATTTCCAAATCAATGCACATATCAATGTAAAGTAGTGGTGTGTCTCTGATTAGATCGTCTAAATTTTTCAGTGTGTTTGAAGTTTTGTGATTCAAGCACTTTTAAAGGGAGACATTTTGATGTTTCACAGCAGGAAAAGCAGAAGTGCAGCTATATATTACAGTAATGGTGGTTTGTTCCATTTATGTGTGTCGATGAGCCGGTAATTATAACAGCAGGCTGACACTGGCACACCTAAATGGAATCAGGTATTATAACTGTTATTACTATAGTTCAAACTGTAGTTGACAAGTCAAAATATCCATAATGAAAAGCTGTATTAGTCTATGGAAAAATTACCACTATAAATGTGAACTGCTTTCATCGATTATTTCAGCTATATTCCATCAGGACTGAAAGCTAATATTTTACTTTTGATTACACTGTTTAGCATTCCCAAGTTATTTAAAATTAATGGTTGTGGAAGTGACACAAATGAAAAATGCAGGTAAAAAATGCACTGAAGTGCTGTGAGAAATAAAATGATGAATCATACTAATCAAGAAAATCCTGGATATGTGTTGGATTTATCCTTTATTTAACCAAAGACAACCTGGGATTTATGAATTTGTGACTTCATCAGTCAATATGCTGCTGGAGTACAACAAGAAGCTTAATTTTATCATTCAGCATTCTGACTGAATCAGAGCAATCAGACCATAGTTCTACCATTTTAAACACACACACACCTCTTAATCCTAATGGTGTGTAACCGATTATTTACAAGTTGCTAAGCATGCGTCTTAAACACTCTGGTTACACCTTATGGTAGACATGAGCTAGCATATTTGAGCACAGATGGTGTTGGTCACCCATCCCCCAGTAATAACCACGCACCACCGTTCACTTCTATCACACTTGACTGAATTAAAGAGACAGAGGAGGATTTTGAAAAGGGTTACTAACACACTTAGACTGAGTACAATATATCAATTTATCTAAGAGCAAACATTATTAAATGCCTGCAAGTGTGAAAAGTGTTTATGTTCAGCTAGAACTGTTTGAACTAGACTGAGACGCACTACACGGCGCACCTATTATTAGAGCTAGACAATACTGAATTCATATTGACATTGAAATATGAAAGACTGCAATCCCTGCATCACAAAAGCTTCGATATGGACATTTTGAATTCAATTTAGAATCAAATTTAATACAAATAAAAACCAGTGGCTGAAATAGTTCAGTTTATAAGTTTTAGGCTGATGCATGTTCCCGAAGTGCAGAAATGAAAGATTTGTCAGCAGTGGAAATCCACTTTGTTATTTTGTAATCTAATATTAAATATATCTGCAGAAATATAAACACACTACATGGTCAAAAGTATGTGGACACCTCTTCTGTTTTGTGGGTTCACAAGTTTAGTGGTGAAGGAGTCATTAATGTACTTTTAACTTTGTGGCAGGAGTTTCCAGTGATGTAATTATGACAAAGCGCACAGAAATGGTTTTCTGAGTTTGGTATGAAGACGTTGATGGACTGACTGCAAAGAGCTCTGACATTTATCCCATCCAACACCTTTGGGATGAACTAGAACGCAGATTGTGATCCAGGCCTTATTATCCCATATCATTGCCTGACCTCACTAATGCTCTTATGGATGAATGGAAGAAAATCTCTGCAGTCATGTTCCAAAATCTCTCTGAGAGCAAAGAGAGACTCTATATAATTGTCATGGTTTTGGAATTAGGTGTTCCTCAATGATGCATTTCAGTAATGTTTGGGTGTCCAAACTCATGCAGTATATGTATATAAAAAAAATAAGTTCTAATAAGTTCTAAAATAAGTTCAAATAAGTTTTTAATTTTATTTTGTTTCTTGATCCCAATGGGGAAATTTTTCTTCAGCATTTGACCCATGCTACCTTCTAGCTGCATTATGTAGCCACAGTGGGGCTCACTACAGGTCTACAGTCTAGTGCCTTGGTCGATGGCAATGGGCAGCGGCATCAAAAAAAAAAAAAAAAAAAAAAAAGGAGTACCCAGAGGAAACCCATGCAAACATGGGGAGAACACACAAACTCCACACAGAACAGACCAGTGACAGCACCAAGATTCAAACCCAGTACTTTCTTTTTGTGAGAAAAGTGTTTAACCACCAAGGTTTACCACAACTCACAAAGCAAATTGTTAAATGAATAATGGTGGAGGGTTTGTCCTCTTCAGTGTACTGAGTGTTTACATGATTTCTGCAGACAGAGTCAAGCTGTGCAGAACTGAGTTTCTGCTTTGATATTCTGATGTGTGTGCAGCTGTGTGTTCTGTCCATCTGGGTCATTTCTGATTTGCTCACAGTCCCTGTGGACTCTGCAGAGACAAGGCCTGTACAACAGACAGTGGCTAAACCCATGACTTCTTCTGCTTCATCTCATGCACACAACACACACACACACACACACACAGAGAGAGAGAGAGAGAGAGAGAGAGCAGCTGACACAAAGGGATGTTATTCATAAGTTTCTGGGACAGTGTCGACCTCGGTGGAGTTATGAACACAATACTTGTATGGCTCCCACTCCCACCGATGCCATCCTCTCTCTTCTCTCAGCATCACCTCCTCTGCTTTGCTCCTTTTCTCTCACCTCTCTCTGCATTCCGTCTACCCTTACAATAGAGTTACATTTCAAAGAGAAAATATTCAGCAGCCATGTGTATTTTTGAGATATCAAATACAGCGTATTACACTCAACTCGCAGGCTTTTCAGCTTTCTTCAGTTCAGCTTCAGGGGAGTGGAACAGGCCTGTTAAGTGATTCTGCTCTTGCTGGTGGCATTCTGGCTGCCCCCTCTTGCCTCCCCTTCTCCTTCTCCTGCTCCTCTTCCTCCTCCCCTGGTCCTCCTGGGCTTTCGTGGCCTGTAGGAGCAGAAGGTGACAGATGTACACTCTACCTGCTGCTCTCCTCTCTGACCTCCCCTCCGTCTCTCCAATCCCTCCCTCCCCACAAACCCTTTAACCTTACCATGCACTACTCCTCGCTCCCATCCTTATATTTCATGCAAACTGACTCTCTCTCTCTCTCTCTCTCTCTCTCTGCCCCTCCTGCTACTGCCTGTCCTTCCGGTCTACCTCTGTGTTGTGCCAGCTATCTCTCCTTGCACCTCCATCCATCTTTCTTCCATCAATTCTTTCTGCTGTGCTTAATCTCCCTTTTCTACAGCGTACTTCTGACATGTAATATGAGACATATTGACTTTGTTCTGTGGTTCTATACACTTCCTAACACACATACACACACGCACGCGCACACACAAATGCAGGGAGGCCAATAGGTATATTTACAACATATGTACCCTTCCATCTTCTTCCTCTTGTGCTTTACTGACTCCTTTTTTCTGTAGCTCCGATCCCGATTGAAGTTCTAATGAAAGACATGAAATGGTACTTATGAACATCACACACGCACACATTCACAAACGCACCCAAACACACTGCCACCTCACTCTGCAGGTCGACAAGATGACAGATGTACCACCCTTACCACCCACACTTATGTCCCTCCCTCTTCCTATCTCCCCTTACCCACGTCTTTCTTTCTCTTGACACCCCATCTGCACACACACACACACACACACACACACACACACACACACACACACAGTCTCCCGTTATGGGGCTCAGCAGGTACAGTAGCATCTGTATACCCTACCTGATTCATGGATATTTCATGTCGTGGAGCTTCATGGAACTGCACAGTTGGAGGTAGGCAGACCAAAGCTACACAGCTGGAGTCACACCCACACTGCGCTGATCCACGGTGTACACTACATTTTGGGGAAGCCTGTGCAGTAGCTACAAGAACTGGGTCATCTTCTCTGCCCTGCAGTACTCCACAGCAATGCTCAGCCCTACACCATGACTTCAGCCTTGGGGTGCAATGCTCGTGTGGGATAGAACAAGTTAGGCTCTGCAGTAAAAACAAAAATAAAAACTGAAGGTGTGTGATAAATGTTCCACCTACAATGGTGCTAAAAAGGGCTGCATATCCAGAAATTGGAATTAAAATAAGAAGAATTAAAAACAGTGAAATTCGGAAAGATCCAAGTAATGTAGGGTGTGTGTGTGTGTGTCTGTGTGTAGCTTGTCCTCTTATGGCAATAAGGTCCTGAATTCAAATCCAACTCAGGCCTTTCTCTGGTGAGTTTGCACGTTCTACCCATGCAAAGTTTGCATGCTCTACCCTCTGTGTGCTCTGGCTTCCTCCCGCAGTCCAAAGGCATGCAGGATAGTTGAAGTGGAAGCTTTAAATTGCCCATATGAATGTGACTGAGTTTGTCTGTCTCTATGTGTTAGCCCTTTGATGGACTAGGGACCTGCCCAGGGGCGTACCCCGCCTCTCGCCCAACGGCCATTGAGAAAGGCTCCAGCCTCACGCAACCCTGCACAGGATAAACTGGCATAGAGAATATACAGATGGATTAAACTAATTTATAATGCTTTAGTAATAAATATTCATGGAAAACTTGCAGCACAGTATTTATGAATTTTAAATGACCATACTAATGATTTTATATGTTTAAGCCCAATAACCCGCATGCATGTTACATTACTGACAGCCATTTTCCAAGACTTAAAACCATATTTTAGTATTCCTGCCAAATCCCATAAAATTTCAAAATCAAATGTTCAGATATGTTTCTCTTGCTAACATGTGCATCCAAATGTAGAAGGATTTTACATTTTTTAAATTCTCATTTTTAATTTCTTGGTAAAAGCTGTCTTCTCTGGGGATTATATTCTTGATGAAGACATACATTTTCATGCAGTTTCGTGTTGGACTGGTTAAATAAAGTTACTTTGACAAAAAAAATTAGATTTTGTATCTTTACAAGGTTATTTTAATAACATACTGGAATGAACTGAAATCAATGGCAGTCTAGAAGGTAGGGAAAAGCAATTCTAATGTTCACTGCTCGACTAGTTTGTTTTGGGATGTTTTGGAATTTATTGGGCTCAAATATGCTAAACCATCAGCATAGTCCTTTAAAAGACCAGTATACTTTAATGAGGTGTAGGTATGATGTGTACAGACAGATGACCCACTCAGAGGTTTCTTGGGGAGGGATTGACTCAGCTCGAGAAACGTGCTAGTGTGGTTCTTGGAAGATGGAAAGAAAACAGAGGGGGAAGGATGGATGAAGAAAGGAGGGCGAGCCTGCTAGGCAGACATTTTAAATACACACAGGATTTTGGACTGACAGGTCAAAGGGAATAAAGATTTTATAAAACATACCAAGAAATAGACATTAAAACTTGTCTCATTCATCTCACACCTCCCATCACCTCCCCTCTTCCTCTGCCTTCCCTTACTTCCTCCATCCATCTACAGTACATGTCCCCCAGGAAAGAGGGAAGGAAAGAGAATGACACGTCTTCTGACTGCCACTTCGTATTAAACGGGAGCAGACATGACCAGTCAAACCCAGATAGCCCCGGGGAGAGAGATTGGTGCAGTGTTCAGGAGACTTTTATTAAATATAGCCACAACACTATATAACTTTCTGAGTGCACTTAAAATAGACCTTCCACATACTACCCAAATGCTCTTACAGAAAATAGGATATAACAGAAGCGTGTAGACTGCTAAGCACTACTGATAGAGTTAAATGGTTCCGCAGTAAGCACAGAGGCTCTGCGTGTGGCAATGTGGGGCAAATGGAATAAATAAATGATAGGAAATTCATGCAAACAATAATGGGAAATGGAGATTTAGCACAGGCATTGTGAGGAGGTTTATCATGAAAATTATTGCTATTAATAAGCCTTCTTTCATAAAGAAACAGTACATCACTATTCAGTATTATATACTTCAAAACAGTGCCATTACCTTAATTTAGGAATAAAAGGTGCATGACTTAGACTCAGGTTATTACTGGTCAATGTTATCAATATTCACATCCGTTATTGATCAGATGTTGATGCTTGTGGGATTCTCTTAGTTCTTTTTTTTTTGTGTGTGTGTGAATGCATTTCTGTGTGTCCATACAGTTTGCACTTCAATGTGCATGTACTGTTTGGTCCAGTAATTGATCAATAGGTTATTGAATGCATATTTAATGTTTTAAAAATATGCTAAATATTCTCAGTCTCACTTTAAAGAAAAAAAAATCTTCATTTTTTACAAGAGTCAGGACACATATAAAACAAAGCCATCAAAGAATATTATTCTTTTATGGCAACAATTGTAGCATTTACCCTATAGTTTGGTTTTGTTTCCATGCAATGTGAATCACATTGGATTGGTTACATAAAGTAACTTTGACAAATAAATAAATAAATAATAGACGTTTTGTTTGCTGTGATGGACTATTTCATGCATGTTTCAAATCTCTACATGATTTTTCTTGTGCACTGGAATGAACTGTTATCAATGGCTGCCTGAAAGGTAGGAAAAACAAATCTAAAATGTACCACTGAAGTAAAATGATTGGCAGCACTGTAACATGTATGTGAGTAGTATTGATTGGGCTCAAACATGCAAAATCACTTTTATGCTCCTTTAAGACTTGCCCAAATGACTCATACCAAGTGAGGAAATGAACCCTTTTTTGAAGTGAAACTGACTAAACCACTTGAAAATGCCATTAATCTGCTATTCAAGTCCCATTTTAATATCTAAAACAGTGCGTGATTAGACACCAAGCCTTGCTGAAGGGACAAAATAAAATATACATAAAGTAGAAAATACTGATTGCAATTCCTTTATGTTCTCTGCCATGCCTGTTCACTGAATTCCAGATGGCAGACAATATAGAGTTCACAAGTTCAGTACTTTCCCTTATACGGAGACAGTTCACAGAGGACACGACTGTAGCTGTGAACCTTCAAAAAACAAACTAAGAGCATGAAATAACTCAAGCTGTTATCAGCTCGCGCAAAAGCTGAGCAGCATGCAATCCAATCAACAACCCACAGCAGAAACAAGCTAATATTTATACTGAAACTTCAAAGCTGATGGATACCATAGAGTATCCTCTCTATGCATAAATATGGCACAAACATAAATCGGCTCTGAATGTACTGCACTGACAAAAACACTGCTACACTGTGTGTAGGCTGGGAAATAAGAGTCTCATTTCTAGGCTGGCTGACAATGACACTCAAATGAGCTCATACATGCATACGCTGAAGTCAGTGATATAGTTCTTCATTACATATATAGGGTAAAGTATGTGGTGCACGGCAAATACATCTAGCGGGAGAGAGGCACTTTGATACGGATGGTTATAGACAAGCATCTCTATAGGTGGGCCATACATCAGCCCAGCTAAAGAGCTCAGTTCTTCATCCCAAAGAAAAGCTGACAATAGCAAGCTTGATAGAAGCTACAGCTTTGCTCAAGGGATGGATGACAATAACATTGCTCAGTGTGTAGGTGGGAGGGTGCTTATTTGCACAAATGTGTGTGTGTGTATGTGTGAGGGAGACTTACAGACTGTCATTTGTCATAGGTATGGGGTAATGGCATAGTTGTAGTGTCAGAAACAAAAATTGCACACATGAATCACCTATGACCTTTGCTGGAACAGGCTGACCATCAAACGCACACAGGCACACACACACACACACACACACACCACAATTAATTTGGGTTTTGCAATGTTTTATACAAAAGGCAAAAAATAAAAAAAGAAGATGACTTTCTCATCATTGATTTTTTTTCCATGACGCGAACAACTCTATCAAACCCTTTCAATGGACATGATAGCATCATCTCCAATTTTTTGGTAAAATTGAAACACTTTCTGATTCAGAACTTTTAGTGGTACAATGAAACAAGGCCTATCAGAGTGAAAAAGCCATTTTATGAAGCCACAGTTTTTGTTCATGAAGCGACTCCAGGAAATGATATGTGACCGTGGTGCTGTTGATTTTAATGTTGAGAGATGTTCAGTTTTTCAAATATTGTTTGAACTGTTCAATGTCAGAAGAGAAACATATGTAAATTGTTGTTATGGTGTGTAGCAGTGCGATTTGTATATCAACCTCAGCTTAAGTGAGGCATTAAACCAGCTGACTCTCCACAAATACACATTACACTGAAACGCTTTGCAATTTTAATACATATTTTGCTATAAGCAATGCATATGCACACACACACAAGTGTTATCCACACATTGACAGACATTACTATATAAACACACACACACACACACACATCACCTAACAATTTGTCTGTGATGAATTGTAAAAAAGCCTCATCAAATGGAGAGAGAGACATGCCTCATTGGTTAAATGGGCTTCCAGAAGTAGTGCATGCCAAGGCTGAGGCGTGCACATATGCGCGGATATGCACGCACACACACACACACACACACACACACACACACACACACACACACACACACACACACAAGGACATGATAATAAACATTAACTCATGATCACACACACACACTCGTGCAGACGCAGTAACAGTGCAGAGCAATCAGTGATGCTTCAGTCATGGTGCAGTCATGCACTCCTCTCCTCAACCAGCCACAGTGGAGATGGCTTTCAATTACTCTCACTCTGTTTTTCCATTCTTTTTTCCTCTCTAAAATAGCCATTCCCTCTGTCCCTTCCTCTTTACTTCCTGACCTCTTGTCTCCTCCACTCCCACCAAATCCTTCATCGCCTCAGCCTCTTTTCTTCATCTTTCACCTCCTTCCTTTCTAAATCCCTCATTCCCTCTCTGTCACCTCAACCTGTCTCTACTCTCCCTCCTCTGACAATCCTCTATTCCCTGTTCCTGTCATTGGAATGCTGTGAATTTGCATTTAAACACTGAGCCTATTCACTGGGTCACAATAACACCGTCACTCCCCTGATCTAGTCTGAGCACAACAACAAACAATGATCTAAAAAAAACACCAAAGAAACAGCACGCATGCGCACATACACTTGCAAACATAGAAACAGGGAAAAAGCACACATCATTTGGCTTTGATTAAATGTGTAAACAGTAATCTAAAAGTGGAAGAGAGCGAATTTGACAGGTAGAAAACATAGAATACATACACAAACACACACAAATTGAAACGTGGCGTTTTGCTCAGAGTAGTTGGGACAACAGTGATGTGCATCTGAAAGGGATAGAGTGTCAGCGAAGTGTCAGCATACCACGGCCGACGCGTCAGTCAAAGCAAACAACGGCCCTGAGCAGTTTTAGCCTGTGTGCATTGTGTGTGTAAGTGTGTGTGTGTGTGTGTGTGTGTGTGTGTTTAGCTGCCGTTNTTGTGTGTGTAAGTGTGTGTGTGTGTGTGTGTGTGTGTGTGTGTTTAGCTGCCGTTAGTGCATGTATATGCGTATGTGTGTATGTCCCTGAGCTGTCCCCTTTGGAAGGGATGCCAGTCAGCATTTAAGCAGAGGAGGAGAGCAAATGAAATATTGATCTGTGATGAAGCACGAAGTATTCTGCCAATGGCTCTTCTGTGTTTGTACATGTATATGTGTATGTTCAACACATACACACACATTGGGATAACTAATATTCATGAGTCATGAATGTAGTCAATAATTTTGGTCACTTTAACACACCAGTCTGTTTGATAGAAAAGCAGATGTGCATTTGCAAGTTAATATCATTGGCTTGTTAGGAAATCAAAAATCTGACATGGCACACACAATAGCGCTCAAACGTTTGGAATCAATGATACATTTTCAGATATTTGATAGAAATTGATACTATTATTCAGGTAACATTAATTTGATCAGAAATTATAGTCAATAGATTGACAATTTAATAACATTCTTTTTATTTGATAGAACTTTATATTCATCAAAAAAATCCTCCTTTTGCAGCAGTTACAGCTTTGTAGACATTTGGCATTCTAGCTGTCAGCTTTGGAAGATATTCAGGGGAAATTTCAACCCACGGCTTCTATATCTCTCCCCACAGGTGAGACTGGCTTGTTGGACATTTTTCTGTGACCTTATGGTGAACTTTGTCCCACGAGAGTTCGGCATGGTTCAAATCTGGCGATTGTGTAGGTCAGTCCATCAAAGACAGTACTCCAGCTTCCTTTGTCATCATGAAATAGGCTTTGCATAGCTTATAAGTATGCTTCAGATAATTGTCCTGCTGCATGATGAAATTTGCATTTGACAGAAAGAATCACAACTTTTTCTTTTTGCTAGTTTCAGATATGTCTTTAAAAAAACAACTTAAAAAAACAACTTTGCCTTTAAGGACAGCATCCTGGAGTTGTCTTTTCACTGTTGCAGATGATGCTAGTATTTGGTGTGTACTATTTAAGGAAGCATCTGTTTCTCAAACTACAGACTCTGATGTACTTATCCTCCAGAGCGTCCTTCCACCTCTTTTCCTTTCCTGGTTAGATTCAGTTTGCCTTTTTCTCTCAACCCAGAGGTGGACACCTTCATTTAAAATCTTCAGGTTTTTGGCAATATGATGCATGGAATAACCTTCATTTTGCAAAACAATAATACACTGATGTGTTTGATGAGAAAGCTGATTTGTTTTGGCCAAGTTTGAACCCAGTGAACATTAGGAATGCCAGTATCTTGCATCCCAACTATAGACGAGTTACCTGCTTAATTGCACAGAATAATGGGTTATCAGGTGTGCTAACACTATTATAAAGGTGCCTTTAATAACTGATTAGCATTTAAACATAACAGCATAAATGAATTAAAAGTGGTGTTAATATTGAAGTGTAAACAAGATAAAGCAGGAAATCCATGTTACTGCACTGGATTCTGTAGTTCAAGAAAAGGTGAAGGTGAATCCCTGTCTGCATTACAAGACTGTGTGTGTGTGTGTGTGTGTGTGTGTGCGCTACCTATGCTACACGTATGAACACAATTTCACATTCAATGACAACACGTACTTGCACACATAGAGCTGTGCATACATTGGCATACAGAGTAAAAACAAAAACAATATATATTCAAATGTACATGACTGCATAAAAAACAACTGAGCAGTCCCACCCTGCACAATTGCTTACTGAGGAATAAGGTGGCAGTTTAAAAATAGTTTGCAGAAGCAGCAGAATGTTCGAGAGCTCTCCTCACAGTATCTTCTCATCATCGCTTCCAGAGGTTAAAGAGAGTGTGCTTCTGCAACTGTGCGACTGTGCGTGTGCGTATGTGTGTATGTTTGCAGGGGTGGTGTTATAGACAGACCTTGATGATTTTTTGAAAAGAAAGGAAAAGAAAAAGAGCAAGAGAATCCACATGGATCAGGAGCAAGGGGGTTTGGTGAGGAGGGGGACAGTGAGGCATTACATTGTGTCCTGCTGGGATGGTTGTGGGTGGGATAATCCTGGCAGTCCATCATCTTTTCAGTGTTGCAGATGATTATTTGGCATATACTATTTAAAGAAGCAGGTAACTGAGGACCTGTAAGGCATCTGTTTCTGAAACTTCAGACTCTGATGAACTTCTCCTCTTGAGCAGTTGTGCATATCTGGGCTGTTCGCTTCCTTTTCTGTCAAGGTTAGAGCCAGTTTGCCCTTTTCTCTCCAGACACTGGAGGACACTATGAAATCTTCAGTTTTTTGGCAATATGACACATGGAATAACCTTCATTTCACAAAAAAATTGAATGACTTATTTCTTGAGGAAGAAATAAGTCATTTTGGCTATTTTTGAACCCAGAATTGAACTTTAGGAAATGCCAATTCCTTGCAATGGAAATAACAATTTAACTGCTTAACTGAACACAATAATGAGTTTTAGATGTACTAACACAAGTAAAAATTTGTCTCTAATAACAAAATAATATGCACACATGATTAATTAAGGATGAACCAAAAGAGTTTATCATTAAGACTCTAGAGTAATGGCTGCTGAAAATGGGGCTTTGCAGTTTTATGTGAATAATTAATTATAAATCAGTCATTTCCAGCTGTAATAACCATTTGCAACAATATTAATGTCTTACATCAATTTAATGCCACCTTGGTGAATAAAAGTATCAATTTCTATCTAAAACATGAAAATTACTGAGTGATTCCAAAGTTTTAAACCATCTATATATTTTTAAAACTTACATAATACATCAAAAAGTTTCCAGATCCTGATGTATTCTGACACAGTATTTTACATGAGTACTGTATCTTTAATACCCTCTGTGTTTTAATAACTGTCTAGTGATTGTGGCTATGCTTCTTGCCATGATCAAAATACACTGTTTATAAGAGTGACCTTCAAGTTAGGTATCAATTTATGCACAAATTTTATGGGCGCAACATCAAAACAGTGTCTTGAGTGTCCAAGAGAAGATTCTTCTGACTCTCTTAGTAGTTTTTCCTTCTGCAAATAAAGCAAAAAAAAAAAAAAAAAAAAAAAAAAAAAAGAAAGAAAAAGCAGTAAGATGATTAAATCCAATCTGAGATGGCAAATATGTTATAAAACAATTAAAACAATACAACACAGATATAAGTTGCTTTTGTCTTTAGTTCTTGATGACTGATATTCGGCTGTCTGATTGAAAGGCAGACAGAGTGTTGTCAGAGTCCACAGTGACAGCACTTAAGTTCTGCTCCTCCAGCCCGGGTCCAGGCCCTGTGACCTCATCTGACCTCTGATCCTCCCGGATGCTGTCTGATTCAGAGGCAGGCAGAGTGTTGTTGAACACGGCCCTGTTAACAAAAGCATCGACTGACGAAATTCTAGGAACATAGTTCCCAGTTTCGCTGGCCGAAGGTTCATCGATGACGATGCCAGATGCTGTGTCCTGCTGGTTATCCAGCACAATGCCCTCTGAGCCACCAACAGAATAGCTACAATGGAACAGGTCGGGATCAGGATTGTTCTTAACGTCCTCCAGTGATGTGCAGATCTGCATACCCAGGAAGGACTTATCGATGCCATAAGATGCATGACAATCAATTAACTAATCAATTAATGCAGCAAGCAAGAAAGAACAAGAAAAAAAGTGGACAAGTTGTTCTGAATATGCATTGTTGCTAAAATGTACACACACACACACGCACACACAAATTTCTTGTGTAAAACACATTAATTGCTGCTACCTTCAAAACTCCTCAGATGCTCCATGGTAATAAACAGACGTCTCAGAGCCTCTTTGGGTGTGATTCTTTTCTGAGGATCCATCATAAGTTCTGGAGTGTGCTCTTCCTCAGTGATGTCCTCTGGAGGAGAGGCCTGATTTGAAAATAAAGTTAACAATTGTTCAGTCTAGCCCATTTTAATTCAACAACATCATGATATTTATACTGCAGGTGGCAAACATTTTCTTAACATGGTATAAGTATTTCAATGTTTTATTGTGCAGAAAGCACTTACTGAATTACTTGAATCGTCCAGATTCTTGAAGCTGATTAGACTGCCTCTGTACTCCTCTGGACTCGAAAAAAAAACAAAAAAAAACAAACAAAAAAAAAACAAAAACACAGAATTTAAATGAGATCCCTCATACATTTCAACAAGTTTGATTATTATTTATTTATTTATTTTATGTTATCAGCCCAGTTAGGTTTTACTGTACCTTCTGCCTGTAGGCGTGTGTGGTGGAGGAATAAGAGTAATATAAAAATTAACAAACTAGTAAAACGTGGCCACATTTAACTAACAAACCGGTAAAACGTGGCCAAAACTGATGTAAAACGAGGGAAAAAATTGGTAAAATGTGGCAACAATTTAACTAAAATGAGGGAACAAATAAAATGTGCTCATGTAATAATAGTGTGGGAACGTATTCACAATACTTAGCCACCATATCCATTCTTCCATTCTTCCATGGGCCACTCCCTTAGCCAACTCATCATCTCTTTCAGAGGTTGAAGAGACATTTTGTAAGTCATTATATATGTTTGTGTGTGTACATGCTTGTGTGTGTGTGTGGCTCTGCTCTGTATTCATCTCTTGTGCTGATCGTGCTCAGAATGAATCCTGCTTTAACGGACTGGGTAGAGAGAGAGAGAGAGAGAGAGAGAGAGAGAGAGTGTGTGTTTAAGGAGAAGATGAAAGCAGAGAGGGAGGGGAGGATTAGAGGGGTACAGGAGGATTGGAAAAGTGCGTGTGCTGTGGATTTTCCCCCCTTGATCGGGGCAATGCAGAAAAGGTGATAAGATCTGCTGAATTTGCTTACTCTTAAGCCTCAGCAGGTTCCTGTGTTTAGGTCACTGGCAGGACCAGGAAGTGTAGTTATTGAGGATGATGTAAAAAGAATAAAAGAACAGATAGAAGCCTATGGAGTTGTTTGGCGTGATGCAGTTGAGTGCACTCATGACGCTGTCATTTCTTGAGATGCTACAAACACTCCAGTGTCTTGGATGTTTTTATTTGTTTTGTTTTGTTTTGGTTTGGTTTGGTTTGTTTTTTGCACACTGAATCAGTTACTGTAAATGTTCCCCTGCAAGCATGTATCCTGCATTTATCTTTCCAGTTTCTAAACTGCACAGTTAAAACCAGTAATTTGCCATGACTGAGGATGAGGTGGGGATGGAGCCTTGGCCTCGTTGCATTTAGTAAAGCTGCAAGTGTGAGGTTCTAGGTATGAATTTGGCAGTGAACATTTATTCCTGAATAAGTTAAAAGAAAATCAAACTCTTTCAGTATTTTTGATTACCATTAACATTGCAATAATGACTTAATAATAAATCCAGGAGAGATCCCCTTTAAAACATCACACCTGTAAACAGGTCACATTTTAGTAGCCAACCCTGTCTCCTAAGAATTACATTCATATTAATTAAATTGCAATAGTGATTTACTTTATGACTTTTTGTGATATTTGCAGATTTCCATGTAGTTATTTTAATTTAGAACTCTATTTTGAAACATTTGCAATGCTTTAATATGCACATATATATGTGTACATATATATACCGTGTGTGTGTGTGTGTGTGTGTGTGTATATATATATATATATATACGAAGTCAGAATTCTGACTTTAATCTCAGAATTCTGACTTTAATCTCAGAATTTTGACTTTTTTCTCAGACTTCTGACTTCAAAAAAAATCAAAATTCTGACTTTAAAGTCAGAATTTAAAAAAGTCAGAATATATATATGTTATATAATATGTTGCTATAGAAAGTAGGGGACAGTATTTCCCTCAAAAACAATTCTCAAAGCAAATTAGTTATAATCAAATGTTATTTTAGGACTAAATGTTGTGGTAGATATATTTCCTTTATTATCGCATGATGGTAAAGGAATTTTTTTTTTTTTTTTTTCTGCGCAGTATTTATTGGCTGTCAGACTCCCATCAGTTGTGCTCACATGGCTCTGGCTGTCTTGAATTTGCTTCCAGTAAATGTTAATTTTATCATGGCATCTGGTCAGAAAAGCAGTGTTGTGATGTTCAACTATGCTTCTACTAAATGATGACAGAAAGCTGTTGAAAATGGCAGCCGAGGAAAGAAAACAACAAACATACAGCATTGCTGGGTGATCATTTTCATCTCATTTCAGTATTTATTGACATAATACTGTATACCGAGATCATTTTGTTGAAGATAATGAGACTATAAAAAAATTCATATCATCAGATGCTGAATTTTTTTTTCCTATCTCTCTCTGGCTGCCATAAGCAAAGATACCAAAGCAAATTAACATAGCATTGTACGTCTGGACACATGAGCTCATTCAGAACCATGTAAAGGAAAGGAAAGAAGGATGAAGTCTGAAATAGCTTTTAGAATGAATAAATCCAGACACTGGCCTTGTCTCACAGGGGGAAATCCAAAAGAGAACACATATCCTTCTGTCTATTTTGATTAAAGTTCCCTAACAACAATCATTAATGTTGTATACGAGTCAATCAAACAGCCAGATTCAGGCAGACAGTGGACTCGTGAACATTTGCTGCATCTCATTGGTCCATTCATCAAAGCCCGCTTCCTGTTCTCCATCTCCCACCGGAACCAATTTGTTCATAACCCTATGAATTCTGGCACCCCCGCCCCAAGTGTGGAGACAAGTACTGCTTCCAACGTAATTAGTCTGTACCAGGCATTACCATCACAGTGACAAAACACGACCTTATCCAGTATGGTCTGTAATTCTGGACTTCACTGACAGAGCCACAGTGGGAGCTGGAAGGCACAGGAGGTGAGGGGAGATGATAAGGTGTGAGCAAAAACTGAGTGAAAGATTAAAAATTCCTTATAATTAGGCTGCACTGTTAAGGGACCAAGGAGAATAAGGGAGATATAAAAAAAATAAAATGGAAGATTGGGACATGACAGAATGAAAAAGGGCAAGGACAAAATGTGGTTTGAATGAAAATCTACTGTGTTTTTGAAACAATGTAACAAGAAAAGCAGATAGAAGTAAAAGACAAACACAAATGGATATAAAAGGTTCCCACACCCATCATTCAATCATTAAAACTGCATTCTGTGCTATAAATTCTGAATTAAGACAAATCATGTTTGATTTTTAAGGTAATCTTGAAAACATTCAAGTAAAAAACGTTAAGATTTGAGATGAACTCTAGTTGTATGAGTGTTTATTAAGGGGCTCCAACTGTTTTCAGTCACATGTTTAGAGGTCATTAGCATAAGCCTGGCATCAAAGAAAGTAATTCAGATGAACACCAAGTTAAGCTAGACTTCCAGTTACATTTCCTTGATGTTTTCTTACATAGTGCATCCTGCTGGGATAGTTGTGGTTTGCGACCGTTTTCTAAAATATCTAGCTGAGTTTATTATTGAAACGTACTGATCAGGAGTGTGATATAAAAGAATTTGAAAGTAATTTGATGTACCAGGAACACTGTGAAAACTACCATCAATAAGTGGGGAATGTGAACTGCATTGCCAAGATCAGGACGTCTCTCTAAAACTGATGACAGGACAAGAAGAAAACTCATCAGGGAGGCTGCCAAGAGTCCAACAGCAACATTAAAGAGCTGCAGGATGCTTGTGTGAGGAACTGGTTACTCTCTGCATTTGACAGTCTGGTGTGTTCTGCACATCCCTTTGGAGAGAGATGCAGGACAGAAACAGCATCTTACAAAAAAAGGATATCTAAGCCCATCAAAATTCTGCAAATTTATAGTTTCAGCCATTGCAGACTATGTGGGAAACTGTCTTCTGATCTAGTAGAACTAAAAATAAACTTTTTGGGCCTTAAATCTAAATGATGCAATGACAACACACCATATAACCCAAAGAAAACCATACTTAGTGTGAAGCAGGTTAGTTGCAGGAATGTGATTTGGGGCTGCTTCTCTTCAGCTGGGACAGGAGCTTAATGGGGAGAAGAGTCCAGCAACATTTGTCATCTTAAGAACAACTTTATTTAAAACAAATCAACACCTTTTGGCTCAAGGCCTTCATCTGAGTCATCAAATACAATGGGCTTGGCCACCAATAGAATGGTAATGGCTAGTATAGATGAAGTCACAAGTGGGTTTAAAAAAAAAAAAAACTGTTACGTGAGTTTAAACCAATCGTGTTTTTAAATTGACAATCAGGTGAAGGTGTTGGATCTATATGACATCACATCTAAGAGGACGTGCCTCTGATGGGAGGAATCCTGACCAAGGCCTCTAGCCGAAAGACATTGGTTTGTTTTATATAAATTTGTTCTGAAGATGAAACGTGTTGCTGGAATCTTCTCCACGAGGACTGTAAACTCCTCCATGAACCTTGCCAGTTGGTGAAGTTGTGCCGGAACCTGAAATTTGATTTTCAGGACAGGAGCTTCAGTCAAGATACATAACATAGTTTGGGTGAGATGGGGATGAGATAGTTCACAGTTCACAGTGATTTTTCCTATTTAATGTGTGGCCCTTTGACCGTGAGAATGAAATTTTTTTGGCCCTCATCAACGTTGCTGTAAAACTTTCCACCTACGGATGCGTCACCACACCCTTCGGGGAGTCCCCCTCCAGTACGGAAGGGTTCAGATCACTGGCTACCTCCTCTCAGTAACTTACTCTAACAGTGATCAACGGTAACCTCATATCCTGTCCGCTTATATTAAACACAAAGAGTTAGGTATTAGCGCCTCTAACTGAGAAAAATATAAATTCCTCTCAGCCAGACTTGGGATGAACCACAGATGTCTGCCTCGATGTTTCCTTCAAGTAGGACTACCAAGATGAGCCGTCTCCTAAGGTTTTACTGATATTTCAACAAAAGTGTCTAACCTCCTACTTTTATCTCTGGAAAACCCTAAAAACATGTTCTGAGTAGGAGATGTGAAATGTGAATCAGTATGGAGTGAATGTGTGTGTGGAGTTCAGAAAGAGACCCCTCTGAAAAAGGAAAGGTAACTTACCTCTTCGTTCAAGTCTTTGTTCCCCTCAGAAAACAAATAACATTAAAAGATGACAAATCTCGGAATGTCCTTTTAAAACTTTATTNCTCAGAAAACAAATAACATTAAAAGATGACAAATCTCGGAATGTCCTTTTAAAACTTTATTTTCTCACAATTAGCAATCCAACAAGTCATGCAATAAAATTCTACTCACTAACTCCCTAAAAAGCGTAATTACTCAAAGTGTCGATGACCCTAAGAGGCGAGAACAAGCAAGCCCCCTTCTGCCTTGCACCCCTGGCTTTTATTAGTGTCAGCACCCCCTTTACTAGACTCATGTTTCACATCTGCAAAATCTCCTCCTCCTTAACAGATGTACCTCCCCATCGTAAAGTCACCCATTTGTGTTTTACAACATGGAATTTTCCTCTTTACTTTTCTTCTTACTTTCACACCAAAACCCACATTTTATTTCATGCATTTACTCTAAGTTTTGATTAACTGTAACAGAATGAATAAAAAGTATAACAAACACCTTTAGAAATGATATAAGGAGTAATAGTAAAAATTATATAATGAACACAAGAGAATATATGATAAAGAAAAGAAATACCAAATGCATGAGGAATACAGAAGTATATGTTGAGTACAAGCATGGCAAAAGAAGCTTATTGGAAATTATACATTCAAGGAAAGGAACACTTATTCTTCTACACCTTAACACCAAAAATTTAAGAGTAATATAAAATGAGAATCAANGAAAGGAACACTTATTCTTCTACACCTTAACACCAAAAATTTAAGAGTAATATAAAATGAGAATCAATATAAATCTCAATCAGAAAGTAATTACTATTAAGTGACGATTAACATGAGTTATCAGTGAAGACTAATATAAGTTATAACAGAAAACAACTCTTAAAGCAAACTTTATTAATGAAGCAAGAATAAAAAATAAAACAGAAACTTCATAACATGTAGGCATGCATAATATTCTTCATAGTAAGGCTGCACTGAACTTTTCACAATATCACCTCTTCCAACACCATCCCTGGTATATATAAATACGCGGTCCCCTGATTTAATTTGTCTGGCTGCAATCTTTGCTATTGTTTTCCTCTGCATTGTTCTGCAATAGAGTATGGAAGATTTATGAGAGGTTCCAGTACTCCCGAAAATGTCCCGGTACTCTGAAATGAAAATCACAGAGGTCCTGATACTGCATACTGGCGAGTACTGGCCCACTTCAAGCACTGGTTTTTGGAATAATACAAATGTGATTAAGCCATATACTGTACATGGATCATTAATTAAGAGGGTTCCACATTTGCCAAATAAACATGATGTGTTTTATAATGAGAATTTGAGGAGAGTCAGGTGAGAAAAGTATGCAGAGGTGGCTTACTATGATTATAATGTTTACAAGCCTGGGTAAATTGATTTACAGTTGAAAAATCTAGGTATGTTTCTTATGGTAAGCATATGTCAGTGAATGGTGATTTCAATCTAATTATAGTGATAACATGATATTTTAAACAATTAACTATTGCTTTAATCAGAGTACAATCATCTAAGTTCTAACTTGCATGTAAACCTACTGACTGAAAGGCTGTGGAATGACCTTAATGGTATCACACCACCAATCCCCTGACAATGGAGCTTCAACTTTCTCCGAAAAGAAGAATGGGATTGTTTCATTCAAAAAGACTGATATGTGTAATAAAAGCTTGAAATTTGTCTCAGTCAGACTTTCTAATTTCAATAAACATGTACCTACCCACCCCCGTATGTTAGGAAGCATGGCAACAGACAACAGTCTGAATCATCTTTCACTCACCTCCTCTCTTCAGCACTGTGTATCCTTGTTTATATTTGAATTGAATACAACTTTAATCATTATCAAAGCCTATCCTTGAAAAAAATGAGGAGGCCATTTGCAAAAAAAAAAAAGGACAGCAGCAACAAACAGAAACACAAAAGCAAAGAATGTTTGCAACCTTGTTGCAGACACATGGGTGATTCTGTTGAAGCTTACACGATAAAAACACTATTCATGTGCAACCTATAATTTACACTTTTAAGAGTTACTCAAGTTATCCTTCATTTTTATTTTCTGCAGTGCCTTTTTCTAACCTTATATTATGTTTAAATTATGTGAATGCACCTCTAACCTTAAGAAGATTTGGGTTATTTGCTTGAAGAACAGGTGTTACCTGCATGTCCAACCCATTTGTGCACAGAGGCATGCAGGAGAGACACACACACACACACACACAGAGAGAGAGAGAGAGAGAGAGAGAGAGAGATAATAAGGGACAGTGAGCACGTACTCAAATACATGGGCAGAAAAACAGCAAAGAAAGGAGCAACATAATTTGAGACACAGGAAGAACAAGACATGCAGAAAGACACAAAAACCATTTAGTGGTATACAAAGGCAAAGCGAAGGGTTTAAGGACAGATTCTGATGTTAAAATAAGCAACATGTTGCATGTTGTAGTGTAGAGGTCTAGTAAGATCTCACCCTCCGTGAATGCCAGCAGCAAACAAAGAAGCACAGCTTCCATCCACAAGGACAGTAATGACAAGGTAGCTCTAAGCAACACCTATCCTCTTATTATAATCTGCACAATCTCTCTGTCGTGAACTTAAGGAGACACACATACAGGTTTATCTACACTCATGGTAAACACACACATATATCTTGTATGTATGGGTGAAATACATCCCACAACCTCATTATGCTTCTCTAAACTCTAATAAAGAACAAGGATGGAAAAGGTTAATAACCACCCTTATTAATTTTGGATTAAATATTCTGTAATGAAATTGCAGAGCTGTGCTCAGTAAACTGTTAAATGTTGCACTTCATGTGAAGTAAACTGTCACCTTCTGATCTCTCCCTGCACCTGCTGTTTTGTCTGTTGTTGGGGAACTTTTATTTCATTTTATTTATTTAGGAGAAAATGCAGGGTAATTGGAAGAGCTGAAGTCACATGACCTAAAAACCATTAAGCAATTGGCTGAAATTGTTTAATTCTGGTTTAGTGAACTTGAGCTAGTAATTGCCATGGTAATGCAAAATGTGCAGCAGATAAAAAAAGATGTTTTGTTCAAAGTAAAATGTAGAAGGTTTAGTTTAGATGCTTTAGGACAATATGTGTGTGTGTGTGTGTGTGTGCCCACGCACAGGTATTTATTTGTCACCTCCTTTTTCTCTGTCACTTGGGTTAACTGATTTTTATTTTGAAAGGTTTAATATCGTGAATCACATTTGACTGAAAATACCAGTGAGACAGTTTGAAGGTCAGTGATGAGATAAACATGCACACTACCATTACCACCTCATTTACAAGATTGATTGATAAGTTCTGAGCTAGACGGATAAGGAAATTAGCAAGGGCTGTAATATAATTTGTGGAAGTAAATTCAATTATTTAGAGCTGCATTCATTTGAGCTAAGTAATTATATCTTACAAGCTCCAGAAATACCCAAGAGCCAGTGAATTGTATAAGACGAACAAACAATGCATCTGCACCCACATCACTTGTTGTCAAGAGTGGTAGTAACTCACCTGATTTGACCCCCTGAGACCTCCACCTCTTCCCAAACATTAAAAAAAGCTTAAAAAAAAAAAAAAAAAAAGAACTTTACCTGTTTTGTATAGATTAGGGTGTTATATTTGTTGGAGGATTTTTGTTTTATTTTTTATTTTTTATTTTTTTTTTATATAACATCCAAGAAAAGTCTTCAAGGAAACTGGGATTAAACCCCTCCAGCATCACTGACAAAAGTGTTAAACTGGAAGGACATTATGTTGAAAAATAAATACCTGCAACACGTTTGAGGTGAGATCTTTCTACACTAAGTTAGGAACTTATCAATCAACACTTATGGAGGAATAGACTGATTCAGACTCACATATTAAAGATTTGCATCAATTCACAACATAGTTTTAAATGTAAGCAAAGTTTGTCTAAACCCAAATAGTGAACTGGGATTAGAGTTTTGGATGTTTTAAGATTTAAATGCTGAATTAAAATTTTGTATTCAAATCATGGCTCCAGCAGTGGAATCCCTATACTAATACAAGCTCTATTACAAGAAAAATTATTGTCAGGGTTGTAGTCTGATGAGGGAGAAGGAGGGAGAGTGTTAGATAGGGTACTGCCTAGGGCATGTAAGATTATTTTAATACTGATGTCAGTGGTCCAGCGGCTGGATGGTTGGCAAAGATTCTTTTATCCTGACGAGGCTGAAGACTTGACTGATATTTTCAGGCCACATCAGACTATAACTCCTGTAAAGTTAAATAATTCAAGATCTACCACAACTCAAATCTGAATGTGATGCCAGCAGGAGAGTCAGGTCCAGATAAAACTATAAAATCAATGATATACATAGTTTGCATCTATAGAGTTTTGTAATTCACTATTTTTACTGTTTCAGCCACTTCAAATTTAAAAGCTACATGTATAGCATCACTAACACAGATTGAGCACTAAACTAACAAACAATGATGGCTCCATTCCATTTGGGTGTGTAAGTTAGGCCACAGTATTCCTTCCTCCTAAATGCTTGCTTGTTGGAGAGTTGGAAGGTTGCAAAAAACCCCTTTCTGTCACCAAACTCTTTCTGTCTTTGTGCTCCGTGGAGAGAAATGAAAGTGAACTGTGCCCTATTATATCTGTTTATGATTGAGTTGAGACTGCAAAAATACACAGAAGAAACAGAATTCCTTTTTATAACCTCTTCCCTCTCCTAAAGTGAAACAATGTGTTGTTATTCATGTTTAGGAATAATTGCATTGGGATTACAGATTATTGCTGCCTTTAGTGAACCAGCATTTCCCAATAGCAGAGCCCCGGTACACCTAAATAAGTGAAGCCATAATTATTGCTATCAGTTACACCTGTCAAAATGCTATGAGAAAGTTGGGTTGGTTTGTGATCTCTCTCTCTTCCTCCTGCTAGTGTTTCTTTACTCCATCATGTATCACTTGTAGCTTCCTGATAGGACGGCAAACAAGGCTGCAGCAGTTATTTAACCTGAACTGTTCTTGTCAGGGAAGATTTAAGCATTGTTGGCTCTCCAAGTTGTAGCTGACACAGGGAAAATAATCGTCATAAACAGGCATCTCCACTCTTGCTGCTCCTATTTTTCTCACATTGACTGGTCAGTTACATGCAACATTGAGATTTCCATGTGACAGTGACTGTATGCAGTTAATCTGAGCAACATTCAAATACATCACAGCTAAGGGTTAGAAGCTCTCTGTAATAGCTAAGGATTTGGACCCAAAAGCAGACTTAGGGTTTTAACACTTACAAGGTTTGGTCTGATTCAGTTGGACTTTGGTTTGTTTCCCCTTGGCATTGGGGCAGTGGTGGCCTAAAGGTTAAAGAAGTGAACTCGTGACCAAAGGGTCACTGGTTCAATCCCTGGACTGGCAAGAAAAAATCTGGGTTGGGGAGGTGAATGAGTAGCACCTGCCCCTCCATAATTATCACCACTGAGGTGCCCTGGAGCAAGGCACCTAACCCCCAAATGCTCCAGTGGAGCTGCTCAGTGGTCAGCAGAGAAGTCTGTGGTTGTAATGGGCAGCTTTCAGGTGTGAATGTGGGTGTGTGAGCAGGGCGTTCCTGGAAAAGAGCATTAATGCTCAGTGAAAAATATCCCTGAATANGGGTGTGTGAGCAGGGCGTTCCTGGAAAAGAGCATTAATGCTCAGTGAAAAATATCCCTGAATAAACAAAGGTTAAAAAAAATGGTTCATTTGGAGCTAGATTGAAGCAATGACATTCAGGTGCGAACCAAAACAACTGTACTGAGACTGTTTTTGGGAAATGGTCTTGGTCCAGTTCCAAATTAACTCTGGGTTGTTTCATTTTTGGTGTGAACATGTCCGGATTGGTTCCATATCAACTACAAGAAAATATCTTATCTAGAACCAGAGAGGGTTGCATGTAAACTCAATCATATCTTAGGTCAAAATTTGCTCAAATGGATCATTATAAAATGCACAGACAAACAATCTGATTTGCTGTTTAAAGGACCATACCAGCCATTTTGCATGTTTGAGCCTAATATACAGGTGCATCTCAAAAAATTAGAATATCATGGAAAAGTTTAACATTTTTTGTCAGTTATTTCAGAAAGTGAAAACTGTATATATGTTAGACTCATTACATGTAAACTAAAATGTCTCAAGCATTTCTTGATTTTAATTTTGATAATTACGGCCTACAGCTCAAAAAAATAGAAAAAACGTATCTCAAAATATTAGAATATGTCATGTCAAGTTTGAGTAAATCACTATTTATGAGTATAAATACCATGAATCTCTCGGTCAGGTTCAGTACACACTACCACAATCATGGGGAAGACTGCTGACTTGACAGTTGTCCAGAAAACAGACGTGTCCAGGAAATGGGCTACAAATGTCGCATTCCTAGTGTCAAGCCACTCCTGAACCAGAGGCAATGCCAGAAGTGTCTTACCTGGGCTAAGGAGAAGAAGAACTGGACCATTGCTCAGTGGTCCAAAGTCCTCTTTTCAGATGAAAGTAAATTTTGCATTTCATTTGGAAATCAAGGTTCCAGAGTCTGGAGGAAGAGTGGAGAGGCACGGAATCCAAGTTGCTTGAAGTCCAGTGTGAAGTGTCCACAGTCAGTGATGATTTGGGGTGCCACATCATCTGCTGGTGTTGGTCCACTGTGTTTTATCAAGTCCAAAGTCAACGCAGCCGTCTACCAGGAGATTTTAGAGCACTTCATGCTTCCATCTGCTGACAAGCTTTATGGAGATGCTGATTTCCTTTTCCAGCAGGACTTGGCACCTGCTCACAGTGCCAAAGCTACTCGGAACTGGTTTGCTGACCATGGTATTACTGTGCTTGATTGGCCGGCCAACTCGCCTGACCTGAACCCTAATAGAGAATCTATGGGGTATTGTCAAGAGGAAGATGAGAGATGCCAGACCCCACAATACAGATGAACTGGAGGCTGCTATCAAAGCAACCTGGGCTTCCATAACACCTCAGCAGTGCCACAGGCTGATCGCCTCCATGCCACATCACATTGATGCAGTAATTCGTGCAAAAGGAGGCCCGGCCAAGTATTGAGTGCATAAATGAACATACTTTTCAGAAGTTTGACTTTTCTGTATTATAAATCCTTTTTTTAACTGATCTTATGAAATATTCTATTATTTTGAGATACTGGATTTTTGGTTTTCATGAGCTGTGAGCCATAATTATCAGAATTAAAACAAAAAAAGGCTTGAAATATTTCAGTTTATGTGTAATAAATCTAAAATATATGAAAGTTTCACTGTTTGAGTTAAATTATGGGAAAAAATGAACTTTTCCATGATATTCTAATTTTTTGAGATGCACCTGTATATATGAGCCTAATAAATTCAATTTTCATACATGTAGTTAAGCAGTTGCTTAACTACAACTGCTGTAAAATGTGTTTTATGTTAGACAATCATCAGATATCTCCTATATAAAACCATTAAACACATTTAATGTAAAACAAGTTTTACCACAGTATAACCACACCTTTGATTAGACATAGCAAATGAAATGGATGCTGTGACAGTCGTTACATATCAAACCTACTTAACACGTCTTCCAATGTATATGCTCAAAATGTGCTCCATTGTCATGTTCAGCAGGAAGGCAGCATGTCTTCTTCACATCATGTAAAGCAACATGCAGTTCTCCACACATTGTCTTGAAGTCAAATTAGCTTCTGTTGGCATAGTTTGTTTGGTGTATGGCCCAATTCCTCCATCCCGGCATATATTTTTTGTTTTGATTTTCTTTCTGCCATCCCCAGACATTTCTGACCAATGAGCAGAGCATGTGATCTCATGTGACTTTTGTTGATATATTTGGTTTGTACTTTTGTGTGAAAGCAAATCAAACCAAGCAGTAAAGGCAACATTGCAACATTTAGGCCCTGATCTGAATGAGAGCAAACTGGCTATATGTCTGAAATTGCCCTCATAGAAGAAACTTACTTGAATAGTAAGAAGAAGGCAGGTGATTAGTAACTGAGTAAATGACAGAAAATGCAAACACAAAAACCAGATGACAGGTGGTCTGGGCAAACAGGTCCAGAAAGGCAGATAATCAGGAAACTAAGGCAGGCATAGGTCAAGATACGCAAGCAGGCAGGCGGACAGATGAACAGAGAACAGGCTTTCAGAAAAAAAACAGGAACTACTGGACAGTATACAATATATACAAGGAGGCTGAAGAGCAGTTTGGGGGCAAATGAGGTGTGTCAGGTGACTAAGCAGAAGCGAGAAGCTCAGTGGTGATGGCTGGTGGACAGGTAGAGAATGACTGGCTCTGGAACAATAAATGAAGCAACAGCAACATAATGAGATATAATGTTAATGTGATGGATGAGGAGGGCTGGAGCTGTGTGTCTCCTATTAGTCAACACAGCCTTTACCACATGTTCGCTGGATTTTGTCTGGTCTTCGTCACTCTTGTAGCATAGACTCCACATTTGCCTTTACGGTCTCTGAGCTACTTGGTTGTGGGGGNGAGAGAGAGAGAGAGAGAGAGAGAGAGAGAGAGAGAGAGAAAGCTGCAGTGTTGGTTCCAGCACTCTATTTCTGCAAGTGAAGTTGCCATAGTGACGCGTATATCATGCAGGCACTGATAATACTGTAAAAATGTTAATGTAAAAATGTAATACTGTAAAAATGTTAATTGATGACTCACCTCATTTTGATTCACCATTGCTTCAATTTTACACTGACCTGGAAAGTTCATGTTGCTGTCTCTTGTGGTTGAGAGATTCAGTTTCATCACTAATTATTGTTGTTCACTGAAATTGTATTTGGTTAAAAAGGTATCTTAATTAAGATTTTTTTTTCTAAAACTCTTACGATCAGAAATGGTCTCAATTTTACTTCATTCTGAGATTACTTTTATGTGGAAAAACACCCAAGAGGAGATAACACAAACTTAACCCCAATACTTTGAGAGTTACTTAGATTGATTTAAAAAAAAAAAAAAAAAAAAAATTATTTTTAATCGATTTGAATACTTTTGTCCTTCATTTCATAAGTTAGAGTTGAGAAATATTAAGCCTTGGGAGTGTATGTCAGATGTGTCAGATATGAACCAGGATATTATGTTTATCTGATCTACCAAAACACTGAAGAATGTCCAAAGTTTTTTTTTTTTTTCTTTGTCAAAATTTATCATCTATCCCAGACACTGGTTTTGCATTCTTGATAAATTGAAAAATGTCTGTTGAATTGTATTAAATGATTATAAGAGCTGATAATGTAATGCAGACAGCCTACTGTGCAACCTCAAAATGCACCTCAGCAATGCATCAACTGTGTGGATTTAATGAAGTTGCATGTGACATACGTCATGATAAGTTATGAGCCTTATCAATAAATATGACAGCTGCCCTCACACCCTTGCTTTGAGGTCAGTGTTTATCTTCTGTTTGAGAGGAAAATTCCCTTTGTCTTGTGTTAGTGTTAAAGCTGTGTGTCCACGACAAAAAAAAAAAAAAAAAAANAAAAAAAAAAAAAAAAAAGGCATAGATATAAATCTTTCTTCTTGGATTTTGTTTTCCTATGGAGTATTTGGGCCAGGATACCATTTGCATTAACAGTGCATACATACACTTGTGCACAAATTGGCTACAACAAAGTTTTATTTTCTTTCTCTATCTTCTCTTTCCATACAACCAACCTGTGGCTATAAGTAGCGACTCTGATATCTGTTACCTAATGGCTAACCAAGAGGGAGTCATTCCTATGTTCCCCAGCTCTATATAGCACTACAGAGCACATAATGGGTTAGGGTTAGAATTAGGGTTAGGGTTCGACTGTTAACACATAATGTGTGTTAACAGCTTAACACATTAGCAATTTTCTGTTAAAGTGTTAACAGAATATTGAACTGGGGAACATAGGACCCTGGAACATGGATACACTCCCACAATGAGAGCAAACAGAATGCACAATAATACATAACAAAGCAACAATGCCATATTTACCTTCTCTATTTTCTCTTTGTACATACCGTAAATTCTCCATTAAAAGCCGGTATTCAAATAATGGCCTGTCTCCAATAAAGCAGGTTTGGTATATGTCTGTTACTGGTCCAGGCAAATATTAGTGTATTCTGCTGCTGCTGCCGCTAACTACGGAGCCTGGGAGGGCTCAAGGAGGAGGAGGGAAGAAGTCATTTGAATGACTTACTAAATCGTTTAAACAACTTTCCCTCCCCCCCCCCCCCCNCCCCCCCCCCCCCGAGCCCTCCTGAACAGGACTATCAGTGCCTGCATGATGTACGCGTCACTATGGTAACTGTAACCAGATAACAGTATCTACTTTTTAAGTACCAAACCACTTTAAAACCATCTCTAGCTGTTGTCCTTTCAGCCAGAAGAAGTGACTGGACTCAGCCTGAAACAAATCCATAAACATGGAGCTCCTCCCCAGCGAGGAGTGAGTGGATGCTCCGCTGTCAACACACCAACCCGGAAATGTGGCTGAAGTGGATAAAAACAAACCTTTATAAAAGCTGACTAGAGGAATGATCATAATGTGAAATGTTTCTCCATAGTGGTGGTGTTTCTTTTTAATTTTTATTTTCTGAAATGTAGTTGTGGTGCGTCTGTCAGCAGTGGGACATGCTGAAAGCCAGCTACAAGGCTCTCATTTCGGTTTGACATCTCACCACACATCCTTTAACAGCCATTGCAGGGAGCACTGACATAATGGATTTTTACCACCGTCATCAGAAGGTTTTTAATGGAAAACTGAAGTCCAATAAACTATGACACAGCAGAGGGAAAGTTTGGTAAGAAGCACAAAGTTATACATACAGCTTAAAATTAGAAATAAAGGCCTGTCTCCAAAATAAAACCCTGTATCCTATACTGGCCAGGTTCTCTCTGCAGTTGAGGTAAATAAAGGCCTTGGCCACTACTAGAGCATTTACGATAATCAAGCCTTTAGCTTTAGTCAAAACAAAAAAATCTGGTATAATGGTGGATATATTTCCCTGTTAGCATTATCGTAGCGGTAAGTTACAGCACAACTTGTGACAAGCAACAAATACAATAAAGATGGAATATTTTTGCCGGCAAAATGTGAAGTATGTGTTGCATGTTACGACAGATTGTGTAGGTGGGAGCAGCCCCACTTATTAAAATGCTGAAACGTTATGTTTTTCCCATGGCACGGGCTCACTCCATGACACTATTCTTTTTTGTACACTATGAAAAACAACTTCCACATACTTTCTTGAGCAAGTAATCCATGAAAGTTTAATTTGGTCTGTCAAAGTTTTTGACTAAGTTGTCAAAGTTTGTTTTAATATTTAATTGGGAGTTGAGTGTTTTTTCCTTCATATCATTTTACACCTACATTCTTACTGTCAATCACCTGACATCCACAGGAAGAGATGAAGTCTCTGCCAACAAATAATCCATCAAAAATGACACTTTTCAAACATTGGTGTCAAATCCATATCTTATTATCAGGATATCTTGGTTAGGAGGAACAGCAGGTTTATCACCATAACACTTGCATTAATAGCAAAAGAAAAGATATTAAACATGAAGGCAGTCCAAGAGCGCATACTTTCACCAAAGCCAACAAAATCCCCAATAATTTTTTTTTTTCATTAAAAATGAGCCACCATGCTAAATTTAATTGAAATCGGCCCATTAACATTGATTTTCATAATGTTAGTTTCCAGTCAGGAAGCACAGGGAAGGTGTCTTTATTACTCCAGGGCCAAAATTATTACAAACCCCAACCCCCGCCCCAAGGGACTCAGCTTGTTTTTAAGGAGTCAGCCTTTTACTTTACAGCAAACTTTGGTCAATTTCATACTGTGCCTTCACTGTTACTGTCATTATTATACAGCAGTTATGCTAACCTGGCTCTGCTCCGGTCACCAATGTCAACCTGCTCCACACACACACATCTCTATTACTCACACACACACACACACACACACACACACACATACACAGAGCCAACTCTTAAAGGAGCCACGCTACCCTCACAACAATGGGCTAAAAATGTCTGAATATGATTCAGATCGGCTTCATAATGAAATCACTTGTTTTCCTGCAGTATCTATCTGTCCCCCAATTTTCATCCAAATCCATCCATAACTTTACAAATGCCAGTGATCACATAACCTCCATGGTGGAGGTAATTACAGTAATGAAAACAAACTATTTACGTGGCATGCATTGCAATATGATTCCAGAAAATGTTAACTTCATTAAAATTTAGTACATGAGGAAATTTAGGTCCCATTTGCACTTTGCATTAAAATGCAATCTGTATCCGGATTCTTATCGAGATAAGGCAAAATACAGTACATAATACAAAGTGTAAATAAGTACAGAATGGATTGCAATCCGATCTGCCAGACCACATACGGATGTGGTTTGGTTTGCATTGTGACTGGATCTCAGTCACAACTAGCCAGGTGTTAATGTAATTGATACAGCTGGGACACAATGTTGAGATAAAAGATGCCCAAGTTGAAAACATCATCCCAACTGGTCTTCCTGCCCACGTTAACAAAGTTATTTTTGAATCAGGAATTGCGACTTGCTGTAAATGGGTACCTGCACCTGGAACACTGACAGTAACAGCCCACATTATATATATATATATATATATATACACACACACACACACACACACACACACATATATATATATATATATATATATATATATATATTTTTTTTTTTAAATGAAGCTTGTCCATGGAGCAAGAAGGAAACACTGGATTTAATATCCGATATCACCACAATAATACACAACAATAAGGCTTTTTAATGCAAGGTGTAAATGCAAGTACCAACATCAGATGTGAGAATGCACTCTGCATAGTTTTGCAACCATATAGATACTGTTGCTTCGATAGTAAATTATCCAAAAGAAAAGTTTTCTACATTTTCATATATAATTTGTGTGTGGAGAGTGTAAATTGTGAGATTACAGAGAGCTGAATGTTTATAAATATATATATATATTTTTTTTTTTTTTGCTTTGCTTAAAAACAGCTGAAAGGCTCTGAAAACTCTGAGAAAAAAAGCATGAAACTTAAACTGTGATTTCTCAGCTTAGACTCTGCTTCCAGTAATAGAAAGTGAAGAGAAATGGAGAGAAAATGCAAACAATCTGCTTATTATGCGCCAGCTCTTCTCAAAGTTTCCTCAAAGTAAAAAAACAACCATTTAAAATACCGAGCGTTTTCACTGAAAATGCTATTTTTATGGTATGATTTTCACATGGATTTTTAAAATTTATTTATTTATTTTTGGTCCAATTTAACATGCATTTTAGTATTCAATATAAAATCTGAAAGAGAATGATGTTTTATATACAGTGTTTGGTGGATGGTAGTATGAGGCACAGTGTCACACACACATATACACACACTTCTACCTTTCACTGCAAATTCCCTAAACCACACCAAATTCTCATCCCTGACAATCCTCCAACTGACACAAAAGGTTGATGACACCTTGGCTGACTCAGCTCGACGGGAGAAATCTTCATTGTGCTAATTAGATCCTCCGATGTCTGTTAAAGACTTTTATCTCCCCCACATCTGCATGCTCGTCTAATCTGGCTTTATCTACAAGCTCTATCTCAAGGTGATTGCTGAGATAGTCTGTGTCACGGAGTTAAAAGGAACACTATCGTCTGAGTGAGCACAAATTGTATCTCATTTCCCCTCAGTCAAACTTGTCCAAAGTCAGGCTTCCCATTATTTTTTGTATTTATGTGTGTGTGTGTGTGTGTGTGTGTGCGTGCGTGGATCATTGCCATCACCCTTGGGAAAATTCCCTGAATTGGTACCAAACATCATTTTGCCATCATGCAGCAAACAAATCCACACAAACACACACACACACACACACACATAATAAAGTCAAATAAAACACAGCTGGGTCGCTCAAATACCAAACAATTGGTTTTGTTACATAGTAAACATTTTTATTTGATATCACTACCAGCTGTGTTCAGGTTATTTTCACAGAGTTTATGCACTTTTCTGTTCACATTTGGTTGTTACATTTGGAGTACCTCTGGGGATTCAGACTCCTGCTTTCTGCTCAGGCAAACATTTCAGTGAAAACTGCTGCAGATGACTTGGATGAGGCAGTGTGACTGTGTGTGTGGGCGCTCTAGTCAACATTCATTTCAGACAGCTGAGCACATGAGACAATGAAAATGGCTCGGAAAATGATGACCATGGATTGGCCGTTTGTAGGCTAAGATGCCTATAGCTTTGTGGTTGTCAGCTACCAAACACACAAAGCCGCTTCGTAATGCTTCCATCGCTTCAGGTAGCAACGCGTTCATAAATACACAAGCGCTGCGTAGTTCAATGTGCACCCCTTTTGCTAGCTGCAAATTTATTTTGTTATTTCAAAGTAGTTTTTCTTCATAGTTCTTACCACCTTGTCTATCAATTTATAAATCTGCCACTTAAACTAGATTAAACCACATTTGGGACAATCCATCACCACCAACCAGCTGTTAGCCTCTTTATAGCTACTTTGCTAGCAGTACCAATCAGTTGTTAGTTTTTCTGGCTAATTGTAAACAAACAAGCAGCTCCCTGCACTACTGAAAGATATAGCACACTTCCACAACAAAGCCGTGTTGCCAGCTTAGTGGATTTGTCGCTAGATCTAGTGAAATTTTGGGTGGACAGCAGTGACTTTCAGCAGCAGAGAGTCTCCAAATGCTGCACGAATCTGTCCCTCCTGACTGTGGCTGTGGGTCTCCCAGACTGCATACAGTACATTCCATTATTGTGTGTGGGACAGTGTAGGAAGGCACGTTAAAAGACATGCTGGCCATTTTGCATATTTAAGTTAAATTTTCATACACGTAACATTATTGACATTGAATCATTATTGAATCGTTTCTCAAAGCATACTACTGGAACGGTGAGTTTAAAAAAAACCCTACCTTCCAGACTGCCATTGATTTCAGTTCATTCTGGTGTGCTATTAAAATCAAGTTGCTGATACTTGAAATGTTCTTGGGATAGGTAATTCATCATTGTGAACAACCTGTGTGTATTCAGGGTTTTTTTTGAAGTTATGTAATTCCAGCATTTTAGAGCAATAAAAAGCGTGGAGTGAATGTATGTCTCCATCAGGGAGCGTCCCAAAAGAAGACCTGCATTTATCACAAAAATTTAAAGGACGGTGACTTCATAAGGCTGCGTAAGTATTAGTAGGCAAAACATTGATTTTTAAGGTGGGTGTATCACTTGAATATTTGATTATGAAAGATTAAGAGATTTTGCAAAATATCAGGAAAGCTGAAATATGGTTTTATCCTTTGGGAAATTATTGTCAGTAATGTAACATGTATGAAAATTGAATATATTAGGCTCAAATATGCAGAATGGCCAGTATGGTCCTTTAAGTCGACCGCATAGCAGCCAGTCAGAAACATGAATTAGCTGTGTATGTGCGTGCCAAATTTTCTAACAGCTAATCAATAATCTCCTTTGTTTGCCCAGGTACCTACTCCTCCTCCTTCATTTTCTGTTCTCAACAGTTCTATTAAGACCACTAAACTTGTTTTTTTTTTTTTAAGTCAGAGTTAGTTAACTGTGTTCCATCTATCTATCTATCTATCTATCTATCTATCTATCTATCTATCTATCTATCTATCTATCTAAGTAGGGAACAATATAGAAACATTTTGTGGCAGCTTGGCAAGGTATAAACGAAAAACACACACACAAAAAAAAAAAAAAANAAAAAAAAGACAAGTAAGTCAAAATACTGGCAAACTAGCCAGTGACGTCATTTAGTGACTTCTGGTGACTTTTGGAGTACCATAGGTTTGGCGAGTTTCACAGAAAAGAATTGGCAACGATGCAACCAAGTCAGTCATGAGCATGACTTCTTCCTCCTCTTTCTGCTTTCTCTTGTTGCTCCAAGATTGTTGAGTTAGATACTAAAAGCCATGATTTAGCACCAGAAGGAACCCCTTTCTACTGGATTCCAGTGGTTTTTAAGGAGTTGTGTTTTATCTACCTGTCAACAAGACTTTTTGTCTGCTGTCCAATCAAACTAAAGGAAGGGAAAGCCTGTCAACACAGAGGTATTAAGTTATTTTGTCAATTAGACATGAAGTACCCCAAGATTAACAAAAAGCTTGGAGAAAGTACGGCACTTACAATTGAGGTAACTTTTAGATAGATTTCTGTTCTATGTTTTGATTGCTGAACATACCTTCTGTTGATGTTATCATGTGTAGCTTGCTGTCATACAAATGATTGGCAGCTAATTACATCTTGCTTAGCAACAGCAAAACAGCCAAATGCCTCTTATAGCCAATCTGTATCTGTGTCAGCGCTGCAGGGGAGAAAAGCATCACGTAGCACATCACTTTTTGGCTTCCAGTTTGCAGCTTAAGACAGCTGGAAAAAATACATTTCAATATAAATTTAATATTAAAAAGTTGGCCACTCTAGCCAGTGTTCCTCCAGGCTATCTGAGAGCTAAAAACTGCATTTCCATCATAACAATTACAAGCAATCAAACCTGCTGTTGAAAAACAGAGGAAAACAGCTCAATTTTTGGTTTGCTAATAATTGATGAGTAAGCAATGAAACCATAAAAAAAAGTTGTTTGAGATCATATGTGTGTGTGTGTGTGTGTGTGTGTGTATGTGCGTGCGCGCGCACCTACTGTATATTCTTTTTTTTTNATCTATGTATTTTTTTGCTGTCATTGCTTTGCTCATCACTAAGGTTTCCTGGTAAACTGTTCTTGTAATTGTTTAATTCTTCTATTTGGCCCAAGGCTGGAGTAAACAGAGCTCAGTAACTCAACACTTCAGTCTTAATTTACCCAGAAAACAAAGAAAATTAGTGCTACTCTCAGCACTTTAGAGGAGTAGCACTCCCAATTTTGTTGTGTTTTCTTTGATACAATGACAATAAAGGCATTGATTGATNGAGTAGCACTCCCAATTTTGTTGTGTTTTCTTTGATACAATGACAATAAAGGCATTGATTGATTGACTGAAATAGTGAGGTCTGAGCGACTGATGAATGTAGACGTCTCTCTGAAGTGTGACTTTTGTTGGATCTAAGCTTGAGTGTGTCTGTGTAGTGCCTTGTCCCTCTGGGGTCTAAAAGAAACCTGGCCTTTCTGGGGAAATAGATTTAAAAAAATAAAAGCTTTGGTTGTATTTGGGTTGTAGTATTCTGACACAGACTGGTGAAGATTGATAGGCTTACTTATAAAAATGGCACCTGAGTCATGTTATATCCATAGCAATGAGGAGAAAAAAAAATCAATCTTGAGATGGAGTTACAGGGACATAATGGTTATTTAAAAACCTCTTCTTTAAAAAGTTCTTTGTCATATTAAAGGACCAATCATTCAATATTTGATCACTTCAATCTAAGATAAGCTCACACACATAATTGAAGTTTGTCTTGGTGATGAAACTTGGATTCTAATGGCTGATCCTGTTTTCTTTCTTCACTTACTTAAACTGCTGTTTCTCTGTGTTCAAATAACTGTCCATCAATTTGATAGCTAGCTGAAGTATGAATTCTGAAGGTGAGGAGTCTGGATCACTGATTGTACCTTCATCCACCTTATTGCATGCATTTTTATTTTATGTTATTTTTGGATAAATAACTAAATTATTTATGCTAAGACAGAGGCCAGCCAATCCAAGCTCTGCGCTGTTAACTGTGAAGTTTGCATTATCCATATTAGTAGGCTGATCAGTTCTTCCCAAGACAGTCCTATTTTAAGTCCTTTTTAAGTGTCCCAACTTATTCTGGAAAAAAAAAAAAATCCCAATTTGTCCCAATATTTCAAGGGATTTCTGTTTTTTTTGTGATGAATGTTTCCCCTCTTTATCAGTTATGATGTGTCTGAGTGTGTTGCATATACCCAACCCACCAATCACACACACTGAAACATCCAGAGTATCCATTATCAGTATCCCCATGTTGGTGCCACTGACACATTCACCACTTACATGTGAAAACACATCATACTTTTAGCTCTCTAGCTTGCCAGAATTATGACTAAACGAGCTTGCAGCTTCAATGAAGAGGAATTTAAAATTCAAAAGGAATTTAAATTCATAAAAAGAGATAGCTTGTTTGCTTCCGATGCCAGCAAGGTATTTTGTGGAACTTGCAGAGCACTTTTCCGTTGCATACGAAGGTCGCAATGAATACACATCACACCAAAAAGCTCAAGGAAGCAGAAAAGAATGTGTGCTACTCCAAGTGTTTCCGGATTTTTTAAATTTATTTATTTTTTGTGAGATAAAATTTGGAAGTGTACGCAAATGAAGGACTTTTTGCTTACCACTCTGTTGTTTACGGGCATAGCTTCCGATCCAGCACAGCTAAACTTATCAAGAAACTGCAAGAGCCTAAATTTTCCTCAGCATGAACTAAATCTGTAACGTGCTTGCGCCTTTGCCTGTGGAATTCTGTGTCTCCCTGGAACATCTGCCCCTGCTGAGTGAGTGTTTTCGCTGATGAACACTGCACGGACAACAGAAAAATCCTACCTCAGTGTATCCACCATAAAAGCAATGCTATTTCTCTGTGTTAATTTTGGAATGAAATGCTCTGCTTTTAATGAGAAGCTGCTGAAGGACAAACACAAAAGACTTCCTATGTCCCATATTTTATTTTCCCAAATCTGGTTAGCCTACATATCAGCAATTTTTGCTAATGATGTCCCAGGACCGTTATATGCATTCTTGTAAACCAAATGGGGGGAATTCATTAAAAAAAAAAAAACATGGTAACTGTGTGGCGGCACAGTATTTAAGAGCTCGTGATAATTTAAGCTCATTCATAAAGCTTCCCTTACATTTGCCAGCTCATCGTTGACCCATTTTCAACACATTGTTATACAGGGTGTCAGGTAAAAGCCAGTGAAGACCTTTGTTTTAATGAGCTGATTTTTTAATGAGCTGCTACGCTATATAATGCTTCCTCAGTGTCAAAATGAAATTAACATGTTAAATTGGCAAAGGAAATCTAAATTCTCTCCTTAGAATTCCAGAGATTTAAGAGATTGATGCTCATATAAGAGAGAGATAAGAGATCCACATTCCGGGTGTCCTGTGCATGCGAGGTTAGTGTAGTGTGTCGCATGTGAGAGACAGACACAAAGCGTAGTGGATAAGGCTTGAGGGAGAGGTGCAGTGTCATTAGAGTGTGCAAAATCAGATTAAAACTTGCTATTTAAGTACACTGACTGATCAACTGAGTGGGCTTAAACATCAAAGTTATTGTTCACACATGTGAGGCAAATAGAGTTTAAGATTCCACCCAGATTTCCCACTGCTAAAATTTACCACCAGACTGAAATAGGCCTTAGTTTTGCACGACGGTGTGTTTTATGAATCACTTCCCTGACGTGTAAATAAGGAAATACCATTGTAGTGGCTTTCAAGTCACGTTTATTTGTATAGCCCAGTATCACATACATTGTCTCAAAGGGCTTTACAGACCCACACATTTGTGGTTCTTCCTGACCCAGCCCAAGCTCTCTAAGAAAACAAGGAAAAACTCCCAAAAAACCTATTGCCTTATTATAGTAGTACACTGTAAATGTGACAAGTTGAGCTTACTTAAAAAAAATCTAGGAAACCGATTGCCTTGAAAAAGGTAAGTAAATATAGCTATTAGTTTCAAGTTCGAGTAGACATAAAGGAAACTTAAGACTAATATTTATATTTACTTACCTTTTTCAAGGCAATCTTTCCTAGCTTTTTTAAGTAAGATCAACTTGTCACATTTTACAGCGTATGGAACAGTTATTGTGTTTTTGGTTCTCTTAGGTTATGCTTTTTTGTTTCTTTGTTTTTTTTTATTTTCTGTTTTGTATATGTACTGTATGAGGTATAGGTATATAGGTATGTAAATGATGTTAAACTGCATATAAATATATGGTTGTTTGGAAACTATGCTTATAAATGTAATGAAACAAGCAGGAAACAATAAGAAATGAGTTGCATTAATATGTAGCAGGTAGGAGTTAATAAGTTATACCTCATCCTACACTTTTTCAGACATTATTTTTTAATTGTTTACTTTTTTGTTTGTTTCTTTGTTATATTGTCATGTGTGAAATAAATACATGAAATGAAATTGTATAAGGAAAATGGAAGAAACCTCGGGAGAGGCTATTCAAAGAGAAATTCTCTCTCCTCAAATGACCAGGTGTGCAATAGGAGCCGCAGGTGTAGAAACAGGTAAATTACAAAGATCAGAAACAAAGAAATATTTCAAGGCAAATGCTAAAAGGTTGGTAACAGGTATTCATGAATGATGGAATATGGTTGCATGATATTTGTGACACAGTATTGACATGTTAAGTCTTATGCTATGTTTTATGAGTTTCCCCCAGTACCTCAAGAATTTTACACGGTTGAAAATTCACCACATGTTCCATCAGTACAGTATCTGATTAGATTTTGGAGTGTGTATTTCCATAAATTTAAATATTACTTAGGATAAGTGGTTTCTTGAAACTACTATGACTCCACAGAGTTCATACTGGGGTTACATGTGAAGACAAGTGTGTTAGCGTAATAATATCCACTAATTAATGCATTAACTAGCTTGATTAATGGCCTCATTTGCATAACTGGCCGTATTTAATACACTACATCAAGGTGATTATGGCAGCATATTTGACAGCTCAAGTGCCTTTTAGCTTCTTATTGATATTTTTATGCTCATGGTTGCCAAAATAAAATAAAGTTGAAGTGACTGAAGACAGTCCAATCTTACAGGTTAAGAATCCTTCAGAGGTTGGAGTGCTCATGTTGGAGTGCTCTTGTTTGGCAGTGTTCCTTTAAATGTGTCTTATAATATACTGACTAATCCATTCCTAAAAGATTGATAGTATTTTTTCACACTCCTGGTCTCAAGGCAAGAGGTTTTCTTATTTTTACAGTTTAACAGAGGTACTACATGCATCTTTCCACAGCACTGAGTCTCTTTAATCTTTCTACAAGCCCTTCAGCCACACTTTGTAATGGTAATGTTCCCATCTGAAATTCTTCATTAAAATATGTTATAGATTTGAGATGTTTGTGATGCAGAGGGAGACTGTAATAGTTTGCTTTGAGTCCTACTTTTGCAGCCAGTGGTTAATAAAAAAGTGTATTGCTGTATTGACTTGAGACCTGAGGTGAGGTATATAGTGGTTGGCCTGTAGTGTAAAACAAAACGTCAATAGTAACAAAAGGTAAATGTATATGTTTTATCGTGTTTACAGGTATGCAATAAATTTTATCCACAATAAAGAGTTGTGCAGCATAAGACAACAGCAAACTGAATTGCTTGGGGGAGTGGAAATTCATACACACACATACACACACCTGAACACACACAGGGTAGAAGTAATAGTTTTTAATCAGCCTTTCATGAATCACAGATTTAAAACATCATGTCAAAAGCACACTTGTGAGGCTAAACACACACACACACACACACACACACACACACACATACATAAGGGCTTCATTTTCAAGAGTAGATACACGTTTCATTTATTTCATATATTTATTTAGTTATACAGGGACCATCTACATTAATTAACATCACGCATAACCATGGTATTAATGTATCTGATTTAGAAAAAAATAAAAGAGGATAATTTTCATCCGCAGGTAGATGTTACATTATCATTGCTTTTCCTTTTCTACTCTGCTCTCATAAAGCCTTCTCCCATGACAATGTCACAATACAAAACTTGTAAAATAACTTGCTGCCATTTGTCAAAACGTGTGTATGTGTAAGTGAAAGTAGTTATGTGTGATTTTCTGAGTTCTGGTGTTTATAATTTCCATGGTTTGATAGCTATTTCAAATCCTGTCTTTAGCAGATCACTTTCATGGTCAGCAACATGTTGTGGCATATTCTTTGTAAGAACTAGTTTATTATTTAAAAAGAATCATGAATAAAGTATCTCATTGTAGTCCTGCTGGTAAGGAAGTATCTGTAACAGTATCAAAAGTGGTTCAAGTACTGCTACTGTTGGTAGTTCCAAATGGTAGTACTTATGATAAATGACATAAATGCAATACAGATGATGCATGATTCAACACCTTATTTTTTGTAGCATATACTATGAAATATACCATATAAATTTCCCTCCAGCTTTTTGTTGATTCATGTTTTATTTTGCAGTAAGAGGTGTTAATGAAATGTGATGGCAATAATGCAATATTTGAATTAAAGAATATAAACAATCTATACCTTGAAAGTATAGGCAGACAAAAATGGGGGGGAAAAAAAACTGTCATCTCCACTAGTGTGACTGCAGCAAACCAATGCAAACAGACGATAATGCTGCAGCATCTCTGGCATTATCCCTTTAACACTCCTGATGTGGGTGTGTTATGAATATTCCTCTGACAGGTGTTCAGCTTTGAGCAGGTTCCACCTGTGACAGCCGACTGACAAACAAATCTCGTCCCCTTATTCGGAGAACATCTGGATAGGAGGCACAGGCTGAATTAGACAAAAACTGAAACAGAAGGAAGGTGGAAACATGATTTGAGTAAAGCATTCCCTGTAAATATACAGTACCATAAACGCAGTAGAATGTGTAAAATTTGTTGCGATAGGAAAACTTTACACTGGTACACTAATACAGGGATGTTTGAAATTTAATGAAATACCACATGAAATGCCACTGTTTGCAGTTTCAGTATCATGTTACCAACTTTTTCTCTTAACTGGGGATGTTGGTTTGGGCTGTTAATTTTAAAATAGTTTGATAGCATCGTTATTAATGTGATCAGTTCATTAATGCAGGCATGTTTTCTTCAGTTCACAATCAATCTGAACACAGACTATTGTCCCTTTTCTACTAATTAATGTCCACAGTTATTGTCCCTTTTCCACATTTAACTTCATAAAACTTACAACCCCATTTTTACACACCATCTTCTGAGTAAATGAGCAGTGTATGAAACCTGAGTGTGAGAGCGTGAGCCCAACACACACTTTTTAAAAATTCGGGAGTAGGTGATGAAAATGCAGGAGGTGATCAAGTCTAAGTATCCAGACAGACTTATGGCTCATATACACATGACAAACCCAAGCCATTATTTTAATTTGCTCCACATTCAAAATCTTTTAACATCTTTTGCCATAGCAATAACACTGGTGATTTATGCTAGTAATACTAGTATCATCAAACAAGATGGGTTGGTGGCAGGCTGAACACATTTTTATGTTTTTCTATTAGAGCTAATTTTTTTTTCGTGAGCTTAAACAGCTGATTGCCTAAGTAACATCATCAGCAAAAGTAAGGCTGTTCTTAATGGCTTCAAGCAAGTAGACAGCACATGAGAAAAAAATTTTGTTGATATAAGACTGTCAGAACGTGACCCAGTTTGGGAATGTCAGTTAGTACATTTACATGCACGTTCAAACTTTGATTACACCCAGATTAATGCAACAGATCTTTTTTCTTCAACTTTCATGTGAACACCATAATTAAATTGAAGTTGGTGTAAACTGGAGTAAGCTCACTCCGAGTAACAGGAGTAGATTATGCGACCGTAAATTGAGTCATTCAGGCATGTAAACGCAATTATTGAAGTAAGCCACCTCTGCATGCGTTTCCTTATCTGGAAGATGCTCTCACATACTCTAATTACATCCAACTAACAAAATTTCTAAGTGCTACCAGTCAGCAAGCTGGGTTGTGATGATCCTTTAGATTCTAAGATGAAGCTAAATAGCTTTATCAAATATCAAATGCCCTTGTATATAGGATTGGGAATCTGTGCACACTGCTACTCTCCTACCGGACTAGAGTCTTGTGCTCCCTTTTCTGGACTGAGACTTAATGTAATCTCCTCCATGTGCCTATGGAAAGACAGTTATGGCTTATCAAGGATTCGAGCTCTACAAAACTCTTCCAAATCAAACAAATCTGAACAGAGCTAAACATATTTCAAAGGATCTGGAACACAAAGACCTGAAGAGTTGCACTACAGCTATAAGTTAATATGCAGCCTATGTTTAACACTTATAATGTATCAGATCTCTTCTATATTAATTGAACACAGAAATTAAAATAGTTAAAGGTAAAACCTGCCAGATATTGTTTTTAAGAGTTTACTCCTGTCCAGAGAGATCGCCTATAATGTAATACAAGACACCATTATTCAAACTGCATCTATTATGCACTGAGAAGCTTAATTTTTGCGTGTACTTATAGGCAAAGAGAATAGTAATTCACATAATTTACAGTCACAGAAGACGAGGCAATAAAATCGCAACCATTAAATAGGCTTTTCAGAGATGAAATTAGTTTTCATGCAATTATGGATCTGTACTAAATCCTGACACACAGGCACTCTGCAGGAAGACAGGGAGGCACTATGCAGCAACACTGGCGCACAGACACACACGCGTGCACATGTTCCTAAGGCATGACTGAGTGTCACTAGTCTTGTTAGTACCTTGTCATCACAGGAGAATATAGTTAATTAAAAGTGCATGTTATGTTTATTAAGATTGCTAGCAAGACACCCACCACCCACCCTTCCTCAAATCTCTCTCTTTACTTTATTAGCTGGATTCAACATGTACAGCTCCAAAAACACACTGTGATGACTGCTTTCTCACTAACGGCGTGCCTTTGTACATTTTCACATCTTTGCAGAAGAGGGAGTTTGAGAAAATGATCCCATTCTCACTATGGAGCTTATCTTTTTTCTGTAGGTTTTAGGAGTATATGTGTCTGTGACCACACACACACAGGCTTGAGCATTTGTATGCGCAAGTGTGAAGGTCCTTTGATTGAGGATGTCAAAGGTGGCCACCCACACACTTAGCGGTGCTAGCTGTACAATTACAAGAGCTGAAAGAGTGTATGAATGTGAATGTACAGTGTGTCTGATCTCTCTCTGGAGGAGTTTTTAATAGAGGTAGAGACAGATGGCATGCATTCATTACAGCCTGACAGATTAACACATCTGAAACTCTCTGTCCTCTTCCAGTCAGTCTATCCCTCTCAAACAACCTTTCTTTATCTCTTTTTTTTTCTCACTGCTGTCTCCATGCCCTCTCTCGCAAAGGCTTTAGGCTTTAGAACATTGAACAATCAATACATTCACATAAACCTCTGCCCTCAACCGTCGTATTGGCTTTATATAATTTCCTCTGTTACTGGAAGAAAGCACCATAATCAGATACCCTTTTATAGCACAAAACACTTAAACTCACACAGAAATATTCAAGGTTTCCAGATGAATTATATTCATTGCTTTAAAGAGGGCTATCACACAGACAAGAGAAGCTGTGTAGCAGCCCAGTTCCCATCCTGAGCCAGAACACCCCAATCAAGAAGTTGAAATATTAAAATTACCTTTCTGCAATAAAAAATAACTTATGAAAACTCTTAAAATATATGAGATTTTGTCCATTTCCACCAGCCCTCCCCTGTGCTCCAGTTTCCTTTCAAAAGCGATTGAAAAGTCTCTTAAAGTCTTTCGTCTCATATCTACGCCTGTCAGAGATCCCAATAGAAAAAAAAAAAAGAGAAAAGTGTTAAGAAGGGTTCGTATTAGATCAAACACTGTATAATGTAGTCCAATGAAGCTGGAAACTCCAAACACCATTACCCACAATGACATGCTGCCAAATCACCAACAGAACCTCCCTGTCAGCTTTTAAGGAAATAGACTTCATTTTTGAAGAAAAAAAGAGGCTTTTGACAGTTAAAGGGGGAGATGGAAGAAGAGGAGACTGCAGAGAAATAAAGTGATAGAGAGAAAAAGAGAGAGAATTGGAGGAGGAGGCTCTAGATAAGATGAGAAGATGAGAGGTAATTGCCTCTATTATAGAGAGGAGGAAGACGAGGAGGAGAGAGGGGGAAGAAGACAAGGAGGCGAGATATTAAAGTCACACCATCCAGCTTTAAAAGGTCACCTGTGATGTCTATGCGGTTGTGCTTGTCCATTACGAACACACACACACACACACACACACACACACACACACACACACGCATGCATGTGCGCACACACAGATATAGACTGAAAGTTTTTTGCTTACTTCAGTAGTTTCATCGTCCAGCATCTATTGTGTGCAGTATATTTACTATGTATAGAGAATCTTTTACGTACAGGTTGTATTTATCAAACATGAGGCCACTATTATTCTCTTTGTACAGCAAAAAAAAAAAAAAANAAAAAAAAAAAAAAGAAAAAGAAACGAAAAGCAATTTTCTCTTGTAATATAAAAATGTATATTCTGTTAATTGTTACTAATTTTTATGCTGACAAAGGCCTGTACATCTTATATTTTATGCAGAAATTCCAATCTGTGTGAACCGTGTTAACATTGATCATGACTATATAACTAGTTAAATTTCATTTAACCTTTTACCCTAAATGACCTCATCTACAATATTCTTGTCCTATGAGAAATTGCGTGTGTATTCTGATGGGAATATTTCAGTAAGCAGAGAGAAGCAATAATGTTCTTTTCTTATGATAGAGAACTCATGTTCTGAAGGTCTTCTTCCTGATACTGTCCTGGGAAAGTAACTCAACAATGTGAAGGTGATTCAGAACAAAGTGCACGTTTCCATGTCAAGGAACATGGGTGATGACGTTTGTGTGTGACTGTAAACCTTGCTATAAGAATCAACCTGGTGAAACATGATTTCAGAATGCTTCCTGACATTGTGCGTTCATGCTGTATTCCCGTGTACATGAATAAACTTTTGTGCTCTGCAAGCAAGAAGTGGAGTGAGTTCATCTACAAAGATTTCTTTTACACTCTCCAAATGGAGTGAACAAAAGTGAAATGAGCCTCAACCTTGGTGGTAACAGTTGCCTCTGACTTATCTGTATCTGCTCGCTATCATTCTCGTATCTCTGCTGTTTGAAATCTTAAGTGGCTAACCTGTCTACACCTCCGTCTTGCTTGTTCAGCTACCTGCCCTCTCCTCTTCCACCCCTCCTTTCACTTCAGTTTAAGGTTTATCGCTACCTATTTTCCTTCTTTTCTTATCTTGCCTTACTTTCCTCTTTCTTTGCATATTTTAAGCTCTTAAAGTTGGTTTCTCTCTCTTTTTCCAAGTCATCAATATTTCTTCACCCACACTTCATTTCTTACTAGCTATCTCTCCATTCCCTCTCTCCTCTTTTTCCCATCACTCTCCCTTTCGATCCTTGCATACCCCTCCTTCCTTCCATCCCCTACACCTCATCCCATTCTGTTAAATCCCCCATCTTTTACTTTAATCTCTCTCTCTCCATTACTCACATTACTCATACTCAAATCCTTGCTTTACTTCCTCCCTTATTCCCTCCAAACATTTCGTTCTTTTCTTTCCTTCTTCTCCTTTTTTTCCTTTCATCTAAATTCACTCATATTCTCCCTCCACCTTCGCTCACCACTCGGTCCCTTGCCCCCTACTTGACCATCGACCTCCTTTCTTTCACTCTTTCACCAGCTGCAGTGCCACCATTGAGGCTGAGAGATCAGTAGCCTCAGTGTAGCGCCATCAGGTTCTTGACAAGATACAGCCCCATGTGTTTAGGCATGACCCACAGCCAGCCAGTCATTAAACCTGTCATAGAGAAACTGTAAGCTCAGGGCAGAAGATGGCTGCCAGCTGAGTTTGTAGGACTCCGAGAGGAGAACGTTTAAGGTATGAGTTGTTGTTTAGATGCTCTAGAGAGATTTGACCTCATCCACCTCTAGCATGCTGTCAAGAGCTGTAGACTGGATAAGGTTGAGCAAGGGGCAGACAGTGAAAGTCTTGGCCAGCAATAAAAGTACAAACACGAGACTGAAATATATGGACAGAGACACACTACAAGAAAAAAAATCACAAACTTCACTTGATAAAACGATCTGACAGATGTAGCCCGCAACCACACGTCTTACACATACGTACAAAATAATCATGCATACATTTCGTATTAGCAAAGCTCATCGTCATTCCCAAAGTGAGGACATCCGCCCACTCCTGAATACCTAATCAGCTGCCCATGTACCCACACATACCAATGGCCCAGTGGGCCTGATGGCTCAGCATTTGTCTTGTAGTAGGGCCTGTAGCTAATACCAATTAGCAGAGCAGAAGAGAGAGATTTAAAACATGATGACACCATAGTGTTTTTTATCCCACAGGCTACAGAAGCCCCAAAAGCTCAGATCACAAGTAATCAGATCACATCAAAGTGCTAACACAAGCAAAATGACACAAACACACACACACACACACACACACACACACACACAGTACTTAATTCCACAAATACAGCATTCTGTGCTGTTAAGAAGGTGTTTAGTATTAATTAAAACATCGTCAAACTATCTTTTCATGTGAATTTGATTGTCTGATGTCGTCCTCTGTGTGCAGATCTAATAGATCATCCTGTAAATCAACAGTCTCTCCACGATGATTCATTGTGTCTTTCACGTTTGTGATAACACAAAACCAATGCAGTCTTTCCGCTGATGATGCTGTTATTTATTGCTGTGTGTCTACAATCAGGCTCTTGGAAAACAACATATTTTTCCTTTGGAAACTGCAGGCTCAGCTCTGCTAGCTGACGCTTAGAGCAAATACAAAAATCATCAGATAGAAGCATTCTGTATATAAGTATTAATTTTATTGATAATTAACAGAAAACCCACCTGACTTATGATAATGATTGAGTTTTATTTGGGGGAACTCAAATCCTTTGCTTAATACCAAAATGGAAAAATCCTTCAGTATTGTCATTAAAATGTATTAAAGTGTCAAACCCATAGTGTAAAATACTCCTGCTGTGTTCAATTATTTATGCATTAATATCTGCTACATGCACAGCATTTCATCAATAATTAAAGATTCCCAAAATTGGAGACACAAGATTCTCCCCCAACCATATTAACAAGCTCATGTGTCCCACTTTAAATAGTTTTTCATTATTACTTTGCTAAATTAGTTAAATTAATGTAGTGCAGTAGCAGTAATAAATTTGGAAATGCTATTGTAAACTACCTCAAATGTATTTAAGTACTTGAGTAAATGTACTTATAATGCATCCTTGGGGGAAAAGGTGTGTTTTGTTTTGTTTCAGTTGAACACCATGATTATGGGGTTGTGTTGTGTATGCATATAACAAGATACTATTTATCATAAATATTTGATAATTTGTTAGGATTTGTTAGGAGCAGCTAAAAAGAAACTACAAAAGATACTATGTGATATTGTTCTTGCAAATGCATAGTCTTATATTTATTCATGAGTGCATTCTGGCTGTATTCTTTACATATTTAGATTGCAGGAAATATTACATGTGCTACAGTAGGAGCTCCTAAGCTTCTATTCCGCTGACTGTCCCAAAAGCTTCATCAACAAATATGAGCGAGGAATCCATCTACATCACTGGCATCTGAGTGAGGAATAGCCTGCAGGAAGATTTCAGATTTAAAGAACTGGCTCTTCTCACTGTGTTCAAAGCAGCTGGTGCAGATATGGAAGATGATTCTATTGGGAGTTGTCAAAGCATTCTGTCTGCATTTGGTTTGGACAAGTATTCCACCTCCCATCTCTCTGCTTCTCTTTCTCCCTCTCTCTCTCTATTTTCATCCTCACTTTCACTGCGGATTTATTTCTGTTGATGATTTTACATGTGCTGTGTATCTTTGCATGATATGTGTGTCCTTTAGGTTATGTCCACAGCTTAGCTTGTAAAATATATTCCCCATCTCAGTGGGACTACCCCACTAAAATAAAGGCTAAAGGCTTACTGTGCACGCCTGACCTCTTAAAGAGCACCATATGTGATTGTTTCACGTCAAAGGGGTTCTGTAAAACCCCTTTGAGTGTGTGTGCGTGCTCATGCCTGCATGGCTTCAGCCTGCTTGGGGGGTCACAGTGAGACAACTCAGAAGACGGATAAAAAATGTCTATCTTCAGTCATTATCCAGCTGTTGTCTTCCTCTCGCTGTATCTCTCCATGATTCCAGAAGGAGGCTTTCCATTCATCTATTTTTCATGCATCTTGTGCACTTTTTGTCTGTGAAGAGGTGCTGCCAAAGCTTTTAGCTCCCCTTCTCCCCCTAAAAATAAGACACCCTTAATATCATCTATGGTTGCTCCATCCATCAATTCATCTCCTCCGTCTCACTATGGCTGCATGTACGTCAGTGTATGTGTGTGTGTGTGTGTGTGTGTGTGTGTGTGTGTGTGTGTGTGTGTTGTCTGTGTAGGAAAAAACAACTCATCTCCTCCTGGAACAAATGCTTCCTGAGTGAATTTGTCTTTCAGAGGTGCAATCTCCCCTCCAATAATAATGCTCCCTTTTAAAGATACCAAGAGCAAAACACACACACACACACACACAAATCTACACTGGCTCTCTTCTTGCCCTAGTTAAGAGGACATGATGTTCACTAGTCCTCAAGATGTATGGTGAGGAAAAACATCGGTGTCATGTCAAGAATGACATTAGCAGAGGCAGTGGAGTAGAAGGAGGGCATGCAAAGCAAGGCATTGCATGTCTGCCTCAGTATATATGTGTGTGGTGTGTGTGTGTGTGTGTGTGTGTGNTGGGGGGGGGGTGACAAGATCCTTAATGGGTGAGTGAGTTTTCTGTATTTCCTCTTTTTGAATGAAGATGACCGTATGTGATCTGATTGTATATGTGCATTAGTTCATAAATTGTACTTCCCTCTTTGTGTTTGTGCAGTCTGAGTATATATAGTATGAGTAATTTATAGTCACACCTATTTTGTACTGTTCTGATTTTAATTCTTGGTCATTTCGACTGTCTTTGCTGCCTTAAAAGTCATATCCAATTGTGTGTGTGTGAGAGAGTCATGTGTTAGTGGGTTGAAGCAGCTGTTCCTGTGGTGTCAGTCGAGTTGTATTGCCGCTGAGCTGTTTAAGTCATAGGTCACGTCTTGTCTCTTCTTGTCAGTGCACACAGGTAACATCGTGAAATGTATCCCTCGTCTCACTGTAACCCGATGGCCTGGGGTTTTGGCACAGCTTATGACCAGAATGTGTTGCAGTACACAGGTCATCCTCCTTCCTAATTGAATTATCGGAGTGCAGAAACCAGCATCAGACGGGATTCCTGTCAGACATGCCCATGAGCATCCAGTCAGTCTGGCATTCACTGTTTTTTCAGATAAAGCCAAGCACAGTGACTGGATGCATATGAGTCCATTTCTAAGGGCAAGAATGTGTGTGTGTGTGTTTGTGCGCGCGCATATGCATTGATGTTTCTGTGTATGTGTGCATGGCCATGTTTTGCGCCTGTGTGTGTGTGACTACATGTGCCACGAGGCTCCAAGGAGAGCACTGTAATTTCCTTCTCAGAGGAAAGTGTGATTGAACACAAACCCTTTAGCCAGCGGGTCGAAACAGTCACACATAGCAGCAACAGAGGAGGAGATAAAAAAAAAAGGCAAAGTCTTATTTTATTCTTAATTTTCTATCCTCTCTGTCTTTACTGTCCCTGCGCTTTCCGCTTCTTTTTTCTGTCTCTTTCATTTTTCTTTTCTAATTTAGTATTTTTTAGCATTCTCTTTTACGTTGTTTCACCAATTTGCTGTTAGTATAAAAAGTAATAAGGTGCATTTAAAAGGTTTGGAAATTTTATTTCACAGACTGCTTTCCTGTGAGAATTCAGGTTTCTGGCATCTGTGTGTGTGTGTGTGTGTGTGTGTGTGTGTGTGTGTGTGTGTGTGTGTGCGCGCTGTGGACCATCTGGCCGTGGACAGACCTAAGCATGAATACAATCACAACAGATTAGAAGGAGGTGGAGGGGAAAGCTCCTCTTCTCTCCTTCATTTAATGCATCCCTCCTTGTCTCCTCTGCTTCATTTAACTTGCTCCACTTCCTCACATTGCATGTATACATGTGTGTTCCATGCACACTCCGTAGTGAAATGTCACTAAGTGTGATTATCTTGTGTTGGTCAGTAATTGAAAACAAGTCACCTATCGGCTGCTAATGGGAAGTACTTAGAGCTTTTGAGTCTTCGGTTGACATCACGACTAACCTACTGAATGCTAATCCTCATTGGGTTTGTGGCTAATGCTAATGTTAACGAGTGTGAACACTCTGCTGATTAAAAAGATTAATAAGGCTAATGGTTGAAAAGCAGTGTCAGTTTAGGCTGATGCATTGAGACAAACAGACATAAGGGGGTGTAGGAGCACAGACAGAGAGAGAGAGAGAGAGGGAAAGAGAAAGAGATTTAGCTTGTATCATCTCTTTATCTGCTCAAATCTCTTCAGCACTCATTTTCCATGAGCGTCTCTGACCCCAGAGAGCTGTGAGAGTAAGCTGTATGAGCAAGTGTCTGTATGCGTGTTTGTGAGTGAAGCTTGCATGCCTTGAGCCCATGAGCCCATCGGTTTTTGTGTGTTGTGAGTGTGTGTGAATGTGTGTTCATAATTGACTCTGCATGAAAACAGTTAAGTGAGAATCATCTGGAGCATTGTGTTTTTAGGCAATTAGTGCCACATGTTCCAGCTGCACCGTGACGTAGTTGCTGCTGAGCTGCTCTGTTCCTTTAATGGACTGCTCAGCAGGCTGGCCAGGAGGGCTGAATGTCTCTTTCTGACTGATTGAGTGACCTCTCTCTGTTGCGTTCATGAGATGAGGCATGCAGCGGACTTCAGGTGTGATGAATACACAATAAATTTTCCTTGATTGGATGTGGTGAGGGTGGCTTTTGGCACTTTTTCTTAGCTTTCTCTCTGCAAATGATTAGTTTTATGTGTAAATTAACTGAACACACTTCCTTAACAAAAGGTGAAATATTCAAATCATACATTTCAAACTCAAAAACCATATCTGAATATAACTGAAGCCCAATGCCACAGAAAATCAAACAGAAGATGAGAAGGGAAAGAGTTGGTGTGCTGAAGGTCACCATACAAGACATTTTCCTCATTTTTAGACATCTCTTTCTATGATATGCAACACTGGCTCTGGTAGCATTGTAAGTTGGAATGCTATTAACCACATTCAAAATTCAGCAATGCTTACATCTTCAGAAGTAATGTAACTTTCTGCTTAATTTTGTAAGAGAAAAGATCCATCCACACAACTTTCACATTTTTTTTAAATGAGTCGTCTTTGTACACAGCGCCATATTTCAGCATCACATTGGACATCAGCCATTCTGTGTTCTGTTTAACTGATGTTCCAAAAAACAAAATCTAGTTTACAGAAGAATTGTGCATAAATGCTGGACAAACTAAAGGTGAGGACATTCTGAATGTACAGACACTGGGGGTAATTCATATAAAATTATCGTAACTACACATCATGATAAATAAGCACTGCGATAATTAATAAGGCTTTCATGAAGCTTCCGTTATATTAATCAACACATCGCTGCTCCATTACCAATATGTTGTGGCGTTAAGTTGTCACAGGTAAAACCCATTGAAGATCGGCATGTTAATGAACTGCTACATAATGTATTTAAGAACCAAGGTGTCAAAGCAAAACTGACGAGTTAAATGAGCAAAGGAAACCTAAATTTTTTGCTTTAGAGCTCCACATTTTAAGAGATTGATACTAAGGCTGCATTTACACTACCACGTACATGCGACCTGATTCCGATGTTTTGCTCACATGCAACACGTATCGGGAACGCTTCCTGAAGATGTAATGGTAAAAAGCCACATGGAATCGGATATGCTTAGATCCGATTTGGGCCACTTGCATATATAGAAATAAATTGGATACATATCGGATATCTGCCAATGCAACTTATCTAAATACACAGATTAGAATTTCCTTCCCATTCTGACTCTGACGTAACGTTCCACCTTATCCACATATAAATGATGTAAGCAATTAATATGATGACCGCTCTCTGAGAACAGAAATGGAGGACATACTATATCTATCAGATACTGATGTGTGTTTATGTCAAATAGATGTGTTAGTGTGTGATAACAGGCTATGTTATAGCAGCAACTCCACCCGCTTCTCTTCCATGATTAACTGATGAAAATATGTTTCTCTCTGCATTTAAAAGATCATATTTTTAAATAGTTCTCTCATCTTAGTCCACTGAAGAGTTTTGTTTACATCCATTTCAGAAATGTACGCATGTGCAACTGCATCTGGGTTGCTTCAGGTCAAAGATGTGTAACTACAGGTACCAGATATGAGCTGCTTAAAATAGAAAATGTGCATGCTGAACAAAAAATCAGATATAGGCAAAATATCAGCATTGAGCATCAAGATTTGTAGTGTAAATTCAGCCTAAGTTGAGAGAGGTAAGAGATTCAGACACAACGAGGGGACACAGAGTGCAGAAGTTGAAGCTTGAGGAAGAGGCCTGGTGCTACTGTAATATAATCAGATCAAAACTTGCAATTTAAATAAACTGATTGATCAACTGAGTTGGGTCATATGTCAGATTTATTGATCATTAAAACATTTGGGGTTTCTTTAGAAGCGAACACTAAAAGTGGCCAGTAACTGTTGTTTATGAATGAGGGAACATGGTGGTTGATGGTGGCTTGAAAAAACTTGACTGGTCAAGTCTCATAAGCATGTACACTGATCACACTTCCAGCATACAAGGAAAAGAGAAATCAAAGAAAATGATCGTATGTAACAGATATATTCTGATGAAATGTTGTTGTTAGCGGAATTTGGTTCAAGCAAGAACTGACTGGAATTTGAGGCATTTCCAGATCAGGATCTGGAGACAGGATTTTTTTAAACATTGCATTAACAACATTTGTGTTGACACCAATGTTACTGGAAAGATTCAGGCATGTTTAGCCTATGATGGACTATAAACAGGTGCAATGTAGCCCAGATCTAGATACTGATCTGGAATTGGCAAAATGTATGCTCTGAGAGGGGTCACATTTATGGTTTATTGCTGTGCATTAACAAAGCTAGAAACATACAGCTTCCACCAATGTGTAGCTAAGATGATGTTTATTCAGAAGTATAAAATGATTTTTACATATTTTCAACAGTTATGGATACAGATCCAGAAGAAGAAGAGACTCTTGTACAGTGAATTTGCATGATAGTGCTTTCTTTAAACATTTAAAAGATTGTTTGTATGGCCTGTTTCAACAGCACCAAACTACTTAATGTTCTGGCCATCAATTGAGGGTAATGAGACTATGAGACTATGAGGCTACAAGACTATGAGACTACGAGATTGTGAGACTATGAGGCTACGACAGTATGAGACTATGAGGCTACGAGACTATGAGACTACAAGGTTATAAGAGTACGAGACTACAAGACTATGAGACTACGAGACTATAAGAGTATGAGACTATGAGACTATGAGACTATGAGATTATGAGACTATGAGATTAAGAGACTATGACATTAAGAGACTATGAGACTACGAGACTATAGAGTACAAGACTATGAGACTGCGAACTATGAGACTACAAGACTATGAGACTACAAGGTTATAAGAGTAGAAGTATGAGACTACGAGACTATTAGACTACAAAACTATGGGACTATAAGAGTACGAGACTGTGAGACTACAAGACTATTAGACTACAAAACTATGGGACTATAAGTGTACGAGACTATGAGCCTATGACACTAAGAGACTATGAAACTATGAGGCTATTTGGTTATGAGACAAGCATGGTGACATCTTGAGATTCTGAGAGTACGAGACTACAAGGCTATGAGACTACAAAACTATGAGACTATGAGGTTATGGGACTACAAGACTATGACACTACGAGACTATGAGGCTATGGGACTATGAGACTATGACACTACGAGACTATGAGACTATGAGACTACGAGGCTTCTTGGTTATGAGATGAACATGGCATCTTGCGGGGAGATGGCTGTCTCTTATAGCAAAGTAGTTGGATGTTTCCTCCTTGAAATACACAATTCCTGGACAGCAAGGAGAAACAGGAGCCACAGTTGTAAGAATTGTATAGTGTTACTGGCCATTTTGACATCATATGTCATCTGAACCCACTGAACATTAATCCTTAAGAAAAAGACAAGGTCCCAGGTAAAGTGCTGAATGTGATCTGATCAAAAAATGAGTACCAAAGTGAGAGTTGTCACGACAAATGACACATCAGCGCTGCAGCCACAGTGCTTTTCTTGAAGTTTTGGAAGAGCCAAGGGGAGAGCTTCAGTGATATGAACAAGCGCAAGGTGTGTGTCCACCATTTGTTCAAACAATAACATTCTTTGTGAGCATGTTGTGAATCAATATTCTCAAGCAGGAACACTGTAAAGAGGAAAAAGGAACTGACTGACCTTCATTCATCATCATCAGCACCTTCAATGCCTCACAATAATAGCATCAACAAATACGTATCCCATCAATAAATAGGTATGCAAGGAAGTGCATTCATACTGTTCATTTTATGCTTAGTGCTTTTAAGCCTTTTAGTAGGTGGTTGGCTTTTGTGATTTGTGGTAAAAGTGGCTCTGCCATTGACTTTCTCATGCCTGTGTTGATCTATTGGAAACAATGGTGGGGACTACTAATCTATCATGTGAGGAGAGGAAGTGCAGGCTGACCATGAGGTGAGGCCTGAATACATGTGTGCCATTGTTGGCTGTTTCAATAAGGGATCCATGCTGATAGTATTTTTTGATTCACATTTTCATTTTAAAAACATCATTTAAACACTTAATAAATATATTTACTTGGATGTCAACACCGGCCCTCAAAATTGCCCTCAAAAAGTCCTGTATCATTCAGGCTCTAAATATCATTATTTCTTTCTAAATTTTAGCCAAAAAAAAAAAAAAANCAAAAAAAAAAAAAAAATTAGAATGCATTGGAAGCAGTTTCACTTATCCTGTAATCAAATAGCATTGGGAGTTGTGGCCATTTGTTTCCATGAGTATTGAGCATGCTGACTGCTTTACCTGTTCCAACAGCGAGTCATTAAAGAAGAAATGAATGGTATCATTTCATAATACACCCACTCAGTCATCGCTGCATAGTGCGACAACATTAAGCATCAACAACAGATGGTTTTAAATTACCAAACTCGCCTTTTCAACATGGCTGATCAAGCAGATATAAAGAAATAATCACTTCAGCGACAAATCACATTTTGATAGTGCTTTTATATTCACATTTTAGAGGCTGTGTTTGTTGAAAACTCTTGACTAGAATAATTATAAACATTATAACCCATTATGGCAAGTCAACACAGGACTTGAATTTATTATGATGATGATGATGATGCAACAAATCAGAATTTGCTATTGATTGTAAATATAATGGAATGTTTATTAGCTCAGTTTTATTTATTTATTTATAAATGTAGTTATCATAAAGACAACTTTCCATTGAAGGAGAGAATTTTAGGTACATACAAATCCTTATTTAACAAATATTCATTTATAAAATTAAATAAAATTTGTGTTTTTTGGAAGTGTGTTGTATGAAATGATTGTTGTGATTGTTTTATGATGAACTTAATTATTTATTCAGTTTTCATTCATTAATATTAACTTTAACAACAGAAACTTGTTGACAACAATGAAACACGTTGTATTATCAGAAATGTTAAACTGCTTCTTTTCTAATACTTGCCTAAACTGATGTCATTATACCATGGATTTATTTTTTTATTTTTTTATTTTTTTATTGGGCATTCTTTTTTGTATTTTAGGTGATGTTCCTTAAAGAAATTTACTGTAGTATACAGAAGAATTATGCATAAACTAATGGTGAGGTCATTCTGAATGTACAGACATTGGGGATAATTAATAAAAAATCATGGAAACTACACATCACACTTAATAAGCGCTACGATAACTGAATCTCATTATAAAGCTTCCCATACATTAATCAGCTGCTTCCTTACCGATAGATACACTGTTATAAAAAACATAGCAGATAGCAGCTATTCCCAAACAACAGCTACCTAACAGCAAACAAAAAACCTAAGCATTACTGTTACAACTATACTTGCAAATGTTGTTTTGTAATCATCTGTTGTCCTCAGTGTGTGTGTGTGTGTGTGTGAGACTGCGGTTATTGCTCTGACTAGCTTCAAGTGTGTTCAATCTGTGCGAGCGAGTGTATCTAGGAGCTGAGCTGTGATTGGTTCATGTGGAGGCCTAAACAGATGATTGGCTCATTGTGGAGTTCTGGCTATAAGAGGACCCAAGCCACTGCTGATCGGGGGGTGGNGGCGGGGAAGATTCTCCTCACCACAAATGTCAACCCAGCCATACTGCAACAAATTCATATTGCTAGTCCTCTATGTTGTGAAAAATGCTCTCTCTCTCTCTCTCTCTCTCTCTCCTTCTCCTTCCCCTGTATTTTTTCTTCGTAGTTAGGTTGTTGTAATTTGTTTTCTTTATTTTTGGTTTGCTTAGTTTTGTTAATTGAATGGGTTCACCTTTGCTTGTTATGTTGACCTGCCCACACTGAAGGAAGTTTCTCATACTCTAAATAATTAGAAATAAATAAGCAGAGACACATAGCTATCATTTGACTTGTGATCTTGTTTTTGGGAGTTGATGGGTCCATTTTTCATGTTACATCTTGCCCCCCCCAGACAAGATGTAAGAGTCCAAAAATTAAAATCAAAAATGCTGCTCTGAGGTCAAAATATCCCAGGATTTTTTTCTTTTTAAATAATCATAGTTAATAGTTTACCTGCTTTGATGAGCCATTTCAGATTAACACTGTGTTATTAAGTCCCAGTTTAAAGGCTTAAAGGTTTTGCATACTTGGTTAAGAAGGAGGATTATTATTCCATACTTGGTTACTTGGTTAAGAAAGAGGATTATTGGATGCTGTCTTTGTGTCAGTCTGGCTACAAGGAGAAACTGCTATGATAAGAATGAAAAGATTATGCAGCGTGACACATGGACATACAGCAGCACTCAATACCTGCAGGATCATAATATAATACAACAGCCCAGTAATAAATAATCTAATTTTTATAGGCAAAAACATGAAGTCATTTCATCTCTGTCAAAGTCATCTTTTGAAATTTTACATTTTTGCACTGCAAAAATGCTTTACTAGACAGAATTTTATAATTTGTGAAAACTGGATCACATGCAAAAACATTTTCTAGACTTTTTAGTGAAAATTTTTTTTCTGCATTTTTTTTTTTTTTTTTTTTTTTATTTGGGGGGGGTGGCGGTCAGATTGATCTCTCAGAGATTCATCCAGTCCTTTGTCCTTGCCACTCAAGAGGGACGAGAGAGCAAAAGTATTTTCAACAGTTTGAATTTTCCCTTAGATTTTCTCTTAGAAATGTTTTAACTTGAGCCTTTTTGTTTTTATTATTGTAAATGAGACTTTCATGAAATTAAGAGTAGTTCTCTTTTTGTCTTCACATTTTATTGATTTTTTTTTTTTTTTTTTTTTTTTNAAAAAAAAAAAAACTAACTAAAATGTTCTAGAATGAAGTCTGAAAGAATTTTCTAAATTTAGGACTCATTTTCTTTCAGCTCAGACTTTTGAGGACTCCTTAACCGGTCCATACATCTGCTATTCTGCTACTGCTGGTGCTAAAAAAGAATAATTATTAACTGCAACAACATCCGTCACTCAAATAATTGTAACTGTAAGGTGTAGCTAAGAAGCTGCTGCAGCTTACTGGCCAGTCGCTACTGCTGCACTGCAAGATAAACTGTTTGATGTAAGCTGATTCATACAATATTAACCTTCCCACTCATGTCTGTGATACACCAACCATTTGTATCTTTAATTCAGCCATCTGTAGTATATCATCATGTGTAGGCAGGGACAGAGCCAGTCTGTGGTGTTGTGTATTGTATTATAAATCAACTTTTTCCACTCCCACCCCACCAGCCTTCAAAATTACCATAGAGTTGAATCATCACTTTTCATCATGTCAACACAAAAACACAAAAAGGATATTTGAAGCTGCACCTTGGATTGGGTTGCATCACATTGTTTATTAAACATTTTGTTCTGACTTCAGTTTTTTCCTCTGTTATGGAATATGAGACCATGTACAGTAGAAATTTTGGATTTTGACAAAAAAAAAAAAAAAAAAAAATGTTTCCAGGAACTAAAAGAGGACCAGGAATTGTTTTTATACTGGAACTAGAGCTCTGGTGTCTGGCAATCAGGTCGATCATGTGACTGACTTTTTCAAACACAGTATCGCTGACCCCGTGTTAAACCTAGAAGTGAACATGTTCACAATTAATCGATTTTGGGTAGTAAATTGACATTTCTTGTCATTACTAATGATTTTTCTGGCTGCCAGTCAGTTAAATGTAATCAGATATATAAAGTATTAAGTCTGAGTGATTATAACGCAAGATACCAGAGAGAAAGAGAGAGGATGTGTACACTTCCAGAATAAAACAAAGTGAAGGCAGGAGTCAAGGCTTTTTCAAAGCTTTATAATATGATGAGGAGTAAATGAGTGTTGTTGTGTCACAAAAAACAATATTTCAGTACTCATAAACACTTTAATAAACAACACTGGTTAAAGGGTTGCAAATAAAACTGCTCTAAATGGAAACTTGTGCTGTGAGTCTCTGTGTTACAGGTACAGGTTATAGGCAGTTTCTCAGTAATGACAATGAATAAACAACCACAGCGCCCTCTAGTGTTACTGAGGGGGAACATTAGTTTGAAAGCTGCCAGTTGATGTTACATTATTAGCTGCTACAGTGCAGAGGAGAGCCGACCTTGTGTGTGTCATTGGGGGATTTAACCATCCATTCAGGTATTCACAAAAGCAGCATGTAAAAGCAAATGCACACACACACACACACACACACACACACACACACACACACACACACACACACACAGTCAGTGGACAAAGTCGTGTAGCTCTTGTCCATAAAATCATACATATACAAAGCCAAATACTCATAGTACCTGCAGACACATATAGTACATTAAAGCATACCCAGCACATACAGACAGACATGGTATATACAAACATGTACAATTACACAAAAGTGTGCACAATAACACTAAAAAGAATAACAGTGTCATAATATTTACAGAGAGGTCATTCTGATGATGATGATGATTTATGCATGTAAATGTCCACTCTGCCCTGGGTGCCAAAATAAAGTTTCTTTTGCAGTTGCAAGAGTGTGCACAAATGCATGACACTTAGAACATACACCCACACACACACACAAACACACACACACAGGGCTGCAGTGGCTGACCAAGCAGTTGACATTTGACAAGTGGATGGAAACTGTTGTGGTTTCTGCAGACACCAAAGCGCCACCCCCTCCCCAAC